>JASCZW010009731.1:0-40627 GCA_034211315.2 Aedes japonicus
TTACTTTTCTGTGGCTACAACCAAACAAGGGAAATGGCATGAAAACATGAACGATGTTGATTGATAAGCAAGCAGCAGGTTTTCTGTAAATAGGCTGGCGCAGGAGGTCTTGAAACAGTACAAAGAACGTGTTTTACAACTACTATCAGAGCAAAAGCTGCCTCAGTGCCGGAAACGCGACGTTAAAGTGGATTGTTGTAAAAGATGACCCGACAAATCCTTCTGAAACTCCTAAAAGACCTGAAATATCCTATACCAACCTTTGAAAAGATGATAAAATTGTATTCTGAATGGGAGAAGCCTAGAAACTTGCAAGCGGTATGAAAGTTCTCCTAATTTCCGCCATAGACTGAAAGTCCCTCAAATATAGAAGTCCAATCCAATCCAGATCTCATAATTCAATTTTTTTCTTTGGGTTGCCAGTGCACTATGGTCCAGATTACGAATTTACGAGGAAACATGCTCCCAGTGCCTAAACTTGAAACTTTACAGCAAAGTGATGTTCTATTACATAATTTGTATTAATAAGGCCCATTTTGTGATATTGATTAAAATTAGGGTGATCCCTATTTTCACGGAAATACAAAACCTAACTTTTTTATTTGCAGAAATAAACGTTTACACTTTTCGGCAAAACTGTAGCGCAAAAAATTTCATGGAATTTTCATGTATACATTTTCATGTAACTTAAAAATTGATCGATTTAGAGCAATTTTTCCTCATCAACTTAGGGTGTACCATAAAAAAATGTTTTTTTTTGCCCTTACTTTTTTATTTCAATTCCCACCGTAAAGATGTGTTCCAACAAGGTTTAGAACTTTTAAAGACGCATACTTTGGTGTACAAACTTAGCCGCTAGCTTTAACCAATCAATAGTTATTGAAGTTTTTCTAAACAAAATACGCCCTTTTCAAATGTTGATTTTTATGATTGGGGCAAAAACAAAACAAATTAAAGATGTCATTTGAAAGTACAATTTATAATGTTTAACATATGTGAAAACTAGAGATATATTATTTCTGTATCTTGAGAAAATTACTTTTGAATCTTGGATGGTTTTAGAAGAAAAACTTCAATAACTATTGATTGGTTAAAGCTAGCGGCAAAATTAATACATCAAAATACACGCCTTTGGAAGTTCTACAACTCGTTTGAACAAAATTTAACGATGGAAATTGAAATAAAAAAGTTAGGACAAAAAAACTTTTTTTATGGTACACCCTAAGCTGACGAGGGAAAAGTTGCTCTAAATCGGTCGTTTATAACAAGATGCTGACATCAGGTGTGATACTGGCAGATTAAAGGGTGTATTCGATAAAAATGGCACACACATATATACTCATTAAAATTAAACTGATTATCGGATTTTCTTCGTCTCCCATCCCGAATGCCCGCATCTTCCTTTTCACTCCACCCATCAAATTTTGTACAACCGATTTTCCCAGAGTTATTGTTGTTTTTACCCCAATTTTCTTCAATTCTAGCTTTGTTTTTATAGTTTTGGGATGTTTGCGAAGTTCCGTTTTCATAATTGCCCAGAATTTTTCAATTGGACGAAGTTCCGGTGAATTCGGTGGGTTCATATCCTTTGGCACAAAATTGACTCCGTTGGCTCGGTACCACTCCAATACGTTTCGAGCGTAGTGGCAGGATGCTAGCTCAGGCCAAAACAGAGTTGATCCTTTGTGCTTCTGCATGAATGGCAAAAGACGCTTCTCAAGGCACTCTTCCGTGTAAATCGCACCGTTTATTGTTCCGGAAGTGATGAAGGGAGCACTTATTTCACCACATCCGCAAATCGCCTGCCAGATTAGAAACTTCTTTGCAAATTTCGATAGTTTCTTCTTTCGAACATCCTCCGGCACATCGAACTTCGACTTGGCAACGAAATATTCTTGCCCAGGAAGTTGACGGAAGTCGGCCTTGACGTATGTTTCGTCAGCCATCACGATGCAACCGGATTTGGGTAGCAGCTTCGTGTAAAGTTTCCGGGCGCGGGTTTTCGCAGTGATGTTTTGTTTTTCATTCCGGTTTGGGGCTTTTTGCACTTTGTAAACATGTAACCCAGCACGCTTCATGGTTTTCTGCACAAAACCGACTGACACCTTAGACTTTTTAGCGACATCACGAATTGACATGTTTGGACGGTTCTTGAATTGTTGTACGACTTTCCTGGCCATTTTACTGTCCATTGGACCACTTTTACGACCACTCCCTTCCTTTCTTTGGACATTCAGACGCTCCTTGAAGGTTCTTATTACACGAGACACAGTTGTATTTGCAATTCCAAGCCTTTTAGCAATCCACCGGCAATCCACGCCCCTGGATTTTGATTGTGAGTGCAAAAAATTTTCTCACGGACACATTCTTGTTTCGACGACATGACTGAAACTACTGAATGTATAACTATGAAACTTGGCAGATGTAAATAATACACTATGGATAAGATCTACTCAAATTTCTAGGTTTTTTACTCATACGATTCAAAAGTTACAGAAGATTTTCTGTGTGCCATTTTTATCGAATACACCCTTTATGCCGCAATTCTCTCTTAGACCTCTTACTTTCAATCTAAGGGAAACAACTAAAAGTTGTTTTATGGAATATATAACCAAAGTACCTGTTTTGCTCATGGTACAATTACTGAATGTAATTGCACAGTTTTTGAAAGTGGTGATTCACAGGTCCAAATTTAGCGTAGTTTGTGCGATAATGGTTTGCAATAAAAATATGTCAATTACGCAGTTGCCGGAGGGGATGAAATAAATGAGTTTTGATAAAAACTTTGCTGAATCAGTGCGATCCCAAGCAACACAAAACCACCATATGTGGTTATAGCGACTTGATTGTGTCTTAATTGAATAGCATTCGAATAACATCAACTGTATTGCAACAAGTGAGCTGCTAGGGATGTGTAACAATGCCATAAAAAAAGAAACCTTTGCAAATTCTCGTCGTTTTTTTAGTGTTTGCATGCTGATAAGCCTACAGCGAGCTTCACAGGATGGGAGAGGAAATCTTTACCAATCTAATTTACGTATTGCGAACAATAGAAACTGTTTTTGTATAGACTCTATTCGCTCTTCATGGATGACTGACAAAGGTGACCAGACTACACAACAATATTCCAGTATTGACCTGACACAATGACCACTAAGCCTTAAGCGTGTAAGGGTCGTAAAAACTATGACTAAAGCGTTTTATAAATCCCAGCATTATATTGGCTCATTATTATGGTCAATGAATATAAGATTAGAATCCAGCAGAAACTCCGCAATCACGAATTCTTATGCACTTTCCTACAGACTGATTTCCAAGAGTGATCATAATGTCAAGTGTGTCTTGTTTTCAGCTAAATGGTATTGCATTACATTTTTGAACATTTAATTGTAAAAGACCTTTGTTACACCAAATATAGAAAATATGTATTTCTTCCTGAAATATCATGTAATCTCCTT
Organism: Aedes japonicus; assembly: GCA_034211315.2. Taxonomy (NCBI): domain Eukaryota; kingdom Metazoa; phylum Arthropoda; class Insecta; order Diptera; family Culicidae; genus Aedes; species Aedes japonicus. The sequence goes on from JASCZW010009731.1 coordinate 3,459, forward strand.
AGTTTCTTATTTGTCGAGACCAAGTCGAGTTATTAGTACGAGACACTGAAGAAGTCTGCACATTGTAGACGAAATACACGTATCTGTCGAAGATAAGCAAAGGTAGTTAGAATTAAATGGAGAATACTAATTATTCTTCTAATTTATATTTGTAAATTGTTCCTAGCTTCGTCTAAAAGTGAATTGCGGCTAAACTCACCAGTATCACACCTTTTTCAGTGCCTTCAAATAAACGTACTACGACGTGGTAATTTAATGAAGGGAAAGCAGAGTGTGATACTCTATAGTACCCTCTCACCTACGACAAGGTTACAACCATTATTTTTGAGAAAGAATCTCAAATTATGTTATCAATATGATATAAAATTCATACACTAATAATTGAAGTAGATGAAAAGCTCAATTTTATATCCATAACATGCTGGTAATATTCGGCATTCGTTAGCATACTGGTAGTATTCAGTAACTTTCGTAATAAATCGTCTTTGAAAATTGATAACAAATGATATGATGTACAAGGAGATGTTCGCTCATCACCATGAGGCACCAAGAGTGAACAACAATGTTTTTGGCTAGAATGAAAGATATGAAGAGAAAGTTTTGATAGTTCCGTCAGTGTCGCAGGCTTGAAAATGTAACAGATGTCATAGAAATTGAGCGAAAGAGGCATGTGTACAGTGGTACTCGAACCAACGACATTTTTGCCTAACATCCTACTGCGGGGTAGGTCATGTTAGGCAAAAATGTCGTTGGTTCGAGTACCACTGTACACATGCCCTTTTCGCTCAATTTCCTATAACATCTGTTACATTTTCCAAGCCTGCCGCACACTGACGGAACTATCAAAACTTTCTCTTCATATCTTTCATTCTAGCCAAAAACATTGTTGTTCACTCTTGGTGCCTCATGGTGATGAGCGAACATCTCCTTCTACATCATAATCGTTACTCCTCGCACGGAGAATATATAACATAACAATTAATGTAAACAAATGATAGCCAATGTTTATAAAATTTTGTTTTGCGATAATAGATGAGTTGAAAATTATATCTGAGGTAACAAAAGTTGGTCTTATTTGATACCAATTTGTTATTTTACTTTGTTAAGGTAGACTTATCAAAGCAACGCTAGATGGTGCACAGTGCTGTGTGAAGATATCGGGTGCATTATTGGAATCGTTTGAAACACGCAAAGGACTTCGGCAAGGGGTTGGTCTTTCCTGCCTCCTGAACAACATTGCACTAAAAGGTGTTACGACACGTGCGAGCTTTAGCAGAAGGGCATGATTTTCAATAAATCCAGTCAATTCATTTGCTTTGCTGACGACGTGGATGTTGTGGGAAGAATTTTCCAGGTGATTACTGAGCAGTACACTAGGCTGAAACGTGGAGCAGAGACGGGTTGTATAAATGGTGGATACGTCGAAGACTAAGGCAGGAAGAACCGAATGCAATAGAGCTCGCACAGGTCGAAGTGTGATTATTGACGGCGATGAGGTCAAGGTGGACCATGAGTTTGTTTACGTTGGATCATCGGACTACGCCGGATAAAAACTATAGCAGAAAAATTCGGAGACGTATAATAGTTGGGAGATCTTATAAACTTCATCCGTATACCAAGTATGTCATGTACAAGACTCTGATAATACGAGTAGTTTTCTATAGGTACACAATGTGGACAACTCTCGAGGAGAGCCTGCAAGCACTTGGAGTTTTTGAAAGACGTATGTTTAGGACCATCTTTGGCAGTGTATGATTTTTGATGTAGGATATAGACTACCCCACAAGCTAAATCCGATAGTAATGGGCTCTCCTCTCTGTTGGGCTTCATCAAGTTTTAATAACCACTGATTATCCTCTTCATACAATTGTATGACGAGCCATAAACGGATTGGCTGAGATCGATAGACAATATCACTTACGTACCACAGGAATATAAAGAATCACCTGCCAACAACAAGATTGAACAATTGGTCAAAAGAGTGACCTATCTAATCCTCCCTCTTGCCTACCCTGCACTGGGTAGCTTGGTAAAAGATTAAGTGCCCGATCGGATATCATTCAAATGCCCTCCGCTCGCTTTCAACTTGTATCTTTCAATTTCAAAGCCTACACGAAACTATCAGTACTTTCTCTGGATTTCTATTCGTTCTAGCAATAAATAACTGTCCATTTCTAGAGCCTCTCATGTAGATGAGAAATTATCAGCTGCTGACAAATTTCGTCTATGAGGAGTTAACACTCCCACTCTCTCCATTCAGAATGCTTCAATCGGGTGCCATAATGGTCCCTCCCATGTCCCTGTATTTAGCAGAAAATGTTTGTATAATGATCTATATATTTATATAACAGAAAAGTAATAGGTACTACGTATCTACTATATTCATCAATTCGTTGATTCTGAAATGACAGATATGTTACATATTGCTTCCTGACTAGTAATTGGGACCATCTTTGGCGGTGTGTATGAAAACGGTGAATTGTGGAGAAAATGATCCAAGAGCTGATGCAACTCTATGGCGAACCCAGGGTCCAGAAAGTCGCTGAAGCTGGAATGGTACAAGGGGTGGGGCACTTTGTAACGATGCTAGACAACAGTTCCACAAAAATGGGGATTGTCTCGAATCCGCCAGACTAACACGCAGGGGAACACAGCAAGCTAGATGGTTAGATCAAGTGCAGGAAGACCTAGAAAGTGTAGGACAATCGAGAAACTGGAGACAAGCTGTTCTAAACCGAGATTCTTGCTAAAACATTTTGTCGCAGGTGTTGTACTAGTCACATTTATTTTTCCCGCTGAAACATTCAACCACCTAATTCAGTCATACCAGAATGATGAAAATTTTATTTTAGCAGAAACTAAAGCGTAATCAATCGATCATCAAAGTCTATAAAATCCCTTTTTATTTATACTCATACTTTTTACATGAATTCTGTTATGTTAAAAGGAGTAACTACGTTGGTGATCCTTCAAGCAATTATAATAAGGTTTAAGAGAATTCTAATGGTTCCATTCCTAAAATATTCAAATGGTCGTGTAGAAAAAGGGAAGGTCTTGTAGTTCATGGGTCAAACATCATTAATGAATCCCGTTTTGGAATCCAATAACAATTTGTTCTACTGACCCGTTAGAGCCCCTTTTTTTATGGCCATTTTCAAACTGAAATTATGTATCAGAGGCTCCACCTTCTGCGATTTTTCGATTGGGTAGAAGTATCCTTTTATCACCGGAATGGTAACATAATTATTTGTCACATTGAAGGAAAAATGCATACAATCTGGTATAATCAATTTCTATGATGCTGTTAAACATTTCACCATTCATAATCCAGCTGTACAAGCGAACACTTGGCCTCAGGCGTAAGGCAAAGTAATGCATTCCTCCAGTTATAGGCGACGACCCCTTCTGTTGAATATACGCCAAATGGATGGTTCTCATCCACTGGACCAGGTCCTGGGCCAATCGCCTCCAGTAACTGTGGACGTTAAGGGCCCTTTGCCTTTCGCCGATTCTCTACTGAATATTATCTTATTGTTTGTAATTGCTTATTTTTTTTCCAGCATGTTTGCAACGTGACCAGCCTAACGCAGCCTGCCGTGTTTTATCTACTTGACACTATCCATCTCTTTATATACTTGATACAATTGGTGATTCATGGTGATTCATCTTCTTGTTTATCGTCGAACATCTTACGTTCAAACACCTGGAATGATTTCCGATCGACTTCCTCTAGCGTACAGGTTTTATGGCCGTAGAAAGCAGGAGCAGAGCCTTATACAACGCGAATTTTGTTCTTATCTGCAAACTACGAGACTTCAGCTGGTTCCGGAGACCGTAAAACGATCTACTCGCAGCTGCAATATATCATTATCGCATGTCACTCGCGCAAGATCCACCAATTCTTCCACTACTTCAAATTTGTCATCACCCAACACCACTTCAATACCCACATCACTATTGGTCCCACGTTGTCTCCCTTGTAAAAGGCACGAATGCCTCTTCCACGGCTCGACGGTCAATTCCAATGATATCGTTATCGTCCGCAAAACCTAGAAGCATGTGCGATTTCATTACGATGATGCCGATTTTTCTCCGCCAGCTCTCTTTATAGCTCGTGCCTACTACGATCGAACCACAAAGTTGACCATCTACAAGACATTGATTAGACCGGTAGTTCTCTACGGCCACGAAACATGGACATTGCTAGTGAAGGACCAACGCGCCCTTGGAGTCTTTGAACGGAAGGTGCTGCGTACCATCTACGGCAGATGGAAGACGTCCCATTGTACACATCTGGGCTGGGCATGTTGTAAGAATGTCGAACAACAGCCCTGTGAAAATGGTTCTGAATGGTTGGAAAACGTGAAGAAGAAGCGCGTAACGAGTAAGGTGGATCGATCAACAAGAAGGCGACCTGCAGACACTTCGCAGACAGCGAGGCTGACGAGGGACAGCCGAGGGCCGATTTCAATGGAGACAACTTTTGTGTACAGCAGAGGCCACACCGACCTTGGTCTGATTGGTAGGTAGTTAGAGCAATGTTGAACAATAAGTTTGAAAACGCATCTCCCTGCTTCAATCCATCTAAGGTTACGAAAGATGTGTGCAACCCGTACACTTGATTTCGATTCATCCAACGTAGCACGAATCAGTCTTTGATTCGTCGTTGATCGGCCTTCTCGAAAACCAGCCTGGTATTCACCGACGAAGGACTCCTCCAGCGGTCTCAATCTATTAAACAGAATACGTGACATTATTTTATACGCCGAATTGAGGACTATTATTCCTCGGTAGTTGACGCACTCCAGTCTGTGCCCCTTTTTGTACAGTGGGACAAATCAAGCTCTACAGGCAGCTAGAAAGTGGTTGTTCTTTTTCCCATATTTTCAACAGAATACGGTGAAGGTTTTCGTACAATTTTTCACCGCAGAAAATTTCACAGCATACCAATAGAGGTTTCCAACAAACATCAGTGTCGAATAAGCGCTTGTTCAAACAAAATTGGAGAAGTTATTCAGCTTAATTGAAGAAAAAGCTGAACAACTTCTCCAAATTTGTTTGAATAAGCAGTTATTCAGCATTGATGTTTGTTGGGTTCGTTTGTTGATCAGGTCGAACCTGGATGTGCTCAAATCCTCCCTTGGGTTAAGATTCGAACTGATTTAAAGTTTGTTGTTGCATAGGATATCAGACAAAATCTTGTTAAAGCTTGAGCTTAACGAATGCTCTGCTTGAGTTTCGACTTTACATAGAAGATGGAAACTATTTCGCCTTGTTTTGAAACTCAGAGTAAAATATAATGTTTTTCCCAAGGAGTGGATTAGCACACTTTTCTCCTGTGCTATTTTCTTTGAGTGTGCCTACAAGCGTTGCAATGTTCTGGGAATGTGCCGATGTGTTGACAGCACGTATTGTTATTTTCTGCTGAGCCTGGCAACCAGGAAATTCATATTGGCAAGGTTGCTGGTTTCTTGTTTCTATAAGCTCAACTGGCAAAAGTACTCCTCAGCGTGCCACACATGTGCCGCAGCTATGAAACTTATTCGTCTAGTATGTAAAACATCGTTGCTGGCACACTTTTCTAAGCAACTTACCCTTGGTTTTCTCCATGTATGGCTTTTATTAAGTTTCATGAATGGGAATTTCATATTTAAATTTAGGAGAGATGATCCTAGTCGAAATCTAGGTGTTTGTCGTTGTATTGAACGTTAGCATACATTATTACGATAAGAAACCAATCATCTTAAACATCTTGATTCGGCGTAGGATAAGATTCATATGGAAACAGTTGCACTTGTTTCTCCTGTATAGTTTGTCGATTGCACAATGAGTGAACGCAAATCAAAAATGATGATCGCATGATTTACGATCCTCGGGAATGCAAGGTCAATCCAAAATTTCCCTCGCAGAAGACCACCGTTCAATGTTTGTTTACATAATTAAAAACAATCGTATAATAGCAACATCCCTTCATCCCGTGTTCTTCGGTAACGGTCGATCAAACATTGCATTTGTATACCGTCTATAATAATTACCTCACTATAACTACCAGCCATAAAAGAAGACTTGCATTCATGGCTGCATTGCAGCTGCGCATGGTTTTATTACCTCGGTCATCCGCGGGTAAAGAAAACTTTGCATCTCCAGTATGAATACCACTGGTCGGGCAAGGTTTGTTTACTTTTGGCAATTTATGTTTCCAGTCCCAGTGCCAAGGATAGCTCTGAAACACACTCTCTTTGATCTGAACATTTCTCACTCGCTAATTCTTAATTGCAAAACAAACAGGTCAGTACTTACCGCCAAGTAACGCTTCCCAATTACTGCCACTTGCAAACTTGTCGTCAAACTGACACTCGTTACGACAATCCACCGCCAACTAGGACCGCAAACGGGACACCTGAAATAACAAAATGTTGGCTCTTATTGAATTTGGTTAGATAAAGTCACCATACCGGGCCTTCCTCGCCCACGCTAGTCCGAAGCCTCCCGTTCTATGTAGTTGTGTGGACCTGGCAACAACAAAAAACAAAAACAAAAACAGATCGATATTGAGTTGATCTCATTTTCCCACAACAACTTTCAGAAAACTTACCGATTTGTAACCGCGATGGAATATCGATGAAACATTCGAACTCAACTAAACTGGTTTTGCTCAGTATTTTTTTTTTCGATCCGCTTACAACACGACAATCCAACAGTACAAGTGCGACGGAATTATTGCATCTACATATGCCCATCATCGTCATCCGAAACAATCATCAACCCGAGTTGATTGTTTATCGAATGAGTGCCTCAACGGTTAAAATGAGTGCCGGTCAGTCGCTCGTGCTCCGGGTTTCAAGTGCGAATCGATATGGCGTGAGCGAAGGTTTGTTTATACTTTGATTTTGGGATGTAGGTACAGAGACCATAACAAATTCGAACCTGGCTGTGGTTTCGTTAAAGTTGCATAAATGGAAGTAATTGAAGGCGGAGGGCGCATGCGCCGTCATCATGATCATGATCATCACCACCGTCATCAGCATCCATATATCCGCATCCACTTGTCCACGACGCCACGACTGCACTTCCGCCTGCCCATTGTCGTCGCACCTCGCACCGGTTGCTTGTAATCGCAGGTCGGTTCTTCCAGAAGGAGTGCTTTATTTTGATTTTTTTTTCCTCAATGGGGATGATTTTGATGATGAAAAAGCGTGTTTGGTTGTTTCGAGATCATAACAAAAGCGGTGACAGAGTCAAATAAGGATGGCAGTTGATACAGAACCATTGCTGGCAAAATGAGTTGGACAAATTTTCCTCACAAACAGAAAAGGCAACCCATGATGAATAATTCCGTCTTTTCTATGAATCAATTTTCCTAATCCAAGCAACCCTGTGCACTCACTCACACCTTTGCATGGTCACTGTGAAGGTTGTTGTGGGAAACGAGGGGATGGGGGTGCATCGTTGTGTGCCGTGTGGAATTCCGGATTCACGCTGGTGTGGGTGACCTTGGCCTCTAGAATTTAAATTGTGGAAAAGTATGGAAATAATCAGCTCCTGCTGGTGCTCGAATGTGTGTAGTTGTTTGTACATTGGTGACATGTGCATGTGGCGGTATTTTTGCTCGTGATGCAACGGGAAAGGGCACAACCTACCTACCTATACCGATGACAAGAGATGCGCTGTGTTGGTTAATGGCTACATTTTCACTCATGGTTTGGTTGGGTGGTTAGATTGTTTGAAATTGCACAAAAAGGGGGAATGAGCTTTGTGCCCCTCAGGTTGTGGGGTCGGTGAATCTAGGGAGAGTCACGCCGGATGGTTTGACCTTTTGATGGGTGGATAAATGTGTGATGAATGAGTAACGTGTCCAGGTAATTAACAGCTTGTATTGCAATTATTTAGCAGCATTGTTCGAAACGGTTTCTATTGAATTTCCTACTGAATTTGAAATTCACTTTGGGAATTGCTATAACGTAATAAAAATCTTTAAAGGGACAATTCCAAGCTGTGTGATTTTCGCTTCATTTATCACTTAATTTTAATTTACATCGAGGTTTTAGACATCAGTTTTTATCGGTTCGAGTGGGGTTTTGAAACTGGGTTTGCATCAAAAATATAAATACTGTCGAGAAATATAGAAGCATTAAACCAGTCAGAGTACAACTCAGTTCTTTTTAAGTTCGTGTATTTTGCAGTTGCCCTTTGGTCGCTGATGGTGATGTAATACTAGCATTTATTGTAGCAAGGTAACTTTCCATAGCAGGGGAATCTGAAAAATGATTTGATCACGATTCTACTGCTGTTTGTCATCATCAAGCTCCTGTATGTAGTAAAGGCCAAAAATGTATAAGTGGGCCCGTAAGCAGATACAGATTACGTGAAACCCGCGATTATAGGGAGTAGAATCTCCTTGCAAAAGCAAGTGTGAACAGTACTAGATTCAAACTCTCGATTCACAAAATAAACCCAATAGATGGGGTCCACGAAATGTTACAATAGGGATGAGGCAGTCCCATGCTCCCTATCCAAATCGTTTCACTTGGGTGCCCTGATGGTCCTTCCCTTTCCCCGTTAGTAATGAATAAGTAGTACATTTTGGCGTGGTCATTTGATTGCTTACTTGCTAGTGTGAATACTTTGCCGACAGTAATATTGGTTAGGGCCATAAATTGATATTTTAGTATACTGAATATACTAAATTTTGTTTTGATGAAGGGTCAAAATATAGGGTTATAAGGCCAAGACGAATAACAATTACTTACTTCGCTCCACGTTTTTGAGAGTACTTAAAACCTCTCAAGTGTTTAAAATCCCTTTACGGGATTCACTCGGTCCACCTTTATACTCCTCCAAGATCTCCGGGTGTTTGTTAAGGTGTTGCTTTTGAAGAGCTTATTTCAGTAACCTAACCAGTTTTTAACCAAACAGGTTGTTTCTGTGAAACGGAGGGCTCGAAAGCTGTACGACAAACTGCTGACCAAAAAATTGGGCTGTGATATCATGGACGTTGAAACCTACATAAAACTCGATAATAAAGCTCTGCCGGGACCACCTTGCCGAAGAAAAAGGATGTTTCTGGATCTTTTTTAAATTTTTAAATTTTAAATTTTATTTATTTGTCGTCAATCAGTAGTAGACCGTTTTGTTACAATGATATTTACAATTTTATGTTACACTTCTTAAATATATAGTATGTCTTAAAAAACTAACATATCAGGTTTATATTTTTAATGTTTAGGTTATCTAATTGCATTGAAGTATTGCTTCAATTTTGTTTTAGTCATAGTGAAGTCAACATTTTCTCCGTGCTTATTGTACGTTGCCATCATCTGATTAAGAGGCCCAAATTTGGCGTAATTTGTGCGATGATGGCTTGTAGTAAATATATTTCTATTTCGTAATTGCCGGGACGGAATGTAAAAATTAAGTTTTGCTAAAAGTTCTACTGAGTCAACGCGATGCGCAACAATATCATTTACGAATGAAACTAATGCAAATTCACGGCGCTCTTTTAATGATCGGATGCTGATTAGCATACAGCGTGCTTCATAAGATGGAAGAGGTAACCTTGTCCAACCTAATTTACGAAGGGCAAATAGTAAAAACTGCTTCTGTACCGATTCTATTCGTTCTTCTTGTATGACTGAAAAGGGTGACCAAACTACGCTACAATATTCCAGTATTGACCTCACGTATGCAATGTACAATGTTTTTATTGTGTACGGGCCATGAAAATTGTAACAAAAACGTTTTATAAATCCAAGCATATTATTTGCTCTGTTGATGATAGTATTGTAATGTTCAATGAATGTAAGTTTGGAATCCAAGATAACTCCTAAGTCCCTTACTCTTTTACACTTTTCAACTGGCTGATTCCCTAAATTAATAGTTACGTCTAGAGTGCTTCGTTTCCTACTAAAAGTAATCGAATTACATTTTTTACGTTTAGCTGTAAAAGACTTTTGTTACACCAGACATAGAAAACGTTTATTTCTTGTTGGAATGTAATAATATCTTCTTTATTTCTTATTTCTAAAAATAGTTTCATGTCATCAGCATAAACAAGAAATTTAATGTTTTTAAGAATAAAGGAAACGTCATTTACAAACAAAATAAATAAGAGGGGCCTAAATGAGAGCCTTGGGGGACTCCAGAGGTGACTTGAATAGGGTTTGATTTCTTCCCTTTAAATCTTACTATTTGTTGACGGTTAGTAAGGTAGGATTCGATCCATTTGAGAATTCCTGGCTCAATTCCCAATTTTTGCAATTTAAAAGAAGCATGGGTATGTCAATGCGATCAAAAGCTTTGCTGAAGTCTGTATAAAGAGCTTCTACATGGTAACCATTGTCCATTGCTATCAGAGAGTAGTTAACGAATTCCAATAAATTTGTGCTAGTTGATCGTCCTTTGAAAAATCCATGTTGCTTTGTAGTGATTCTGTTTTTGATTTGAGTGAACAATTTTTCATTAATAATTGCTTCAAAAAGTTTAGGAATGCAAGATAAAATGGCAATTCCACGATAGTTACGTATGTCCGATATTTTTGCACTTTTAAAAAAGGTACCAGGTAGGAACTTTTCCATATTTTGGAAAATATTTCAAAGACATACTAAAAAGTCAAGATAAAGGTGCTGTTAGTTCCAATGCTAAGTTTTTCATAAATACGGGTGATATTACATCAGGGCCAGAACCTTTAGAAACGTCTAAATTATTCAAACCTTGAAATATGTCTTGAAATTCGACTTGACTAACTCCAATGTCCCTTGAAAATCCTGGGAAGAAATCGAAATATTCGTAATCGCGATCTTCTTCAGCAAATGTGGTATATATTTCTTGAAAGAATGTTGCAAATAGATTGCAAATTTCTTCTGCGTTATCACCAACATTTGAGTTAAGATGCATTCTAGATGGGAAGTTGTCAGATTTCAATTTAGTTTTAACATAATTGAAAAATTTTTTGGGCAAGACTTAATTTCAAGTTCAGTTTTTGCATTGTGCTCATCATATGCATTTTTTATGGTTAGATTCAGTTCATCACAAATACTCAAGTAGTTTGCCAGGTTATTGCTGTTACCATCTCTTTTGTATATTTTGTGTGCTTTTTGCTTCCGATTCTTCAAATTTTTTATTTGTTTATTATACCAAACTGGTTGGTTTGACTTACCTTGTCGTCTTATTTTTTTGAGTGGTACTTCTGCAAATATTATTTCAAACAATAATTTGTAAAAAACTTCAACAGAAGTCTCAATATTTCCTTCGTTCTTAAAAATGGTTTGCCAATCAATTCTGATAATTTTATTTCGTATGATATCATAATTTGCTAAATGATATTGGAAGACCTCTTCATATCCGAAGTCGTCGGGTCTTTTGTATTCGTGGATAAATAAAGAAAACTCAATTGCTGTGTGAAAGCTTCATTTTTCCATAATGGAAAAAGTGATTTTGCTACACAGAAATCTTCCTCAATATTTGTTAATAAAAAATCTAAATAGCAATTTTGCTGGTTTTACATGATTAACTTGGTTGAGCCCTAAACCTGCAGTTTTGTCGAAAATAAACTGTAATGTTTCATTTTCTCCGACGACTGGTAGAAGGATGCACTCATTTTCGGTATCTAAAATGAATTCAGCACTACGTTGATTAAAATCTCCATATATGTGAACTTTCACTTCTGGGGAAGCTCAGACATAATTGCGTCTGCAATGTGAAAAAATGTTCATATACTTCTTTACGAGCGTTGTTTGGAGGAAAATACACTGAGGCAAATACATGTGTTCACCTGCCATGTGTACTTTCACCCATACATGTTCAAACTCCATAAATTTTGATGTTTCGATAATTTCTGAATTAAAATTGGTAGAAATAGCTATTAAAACACCACCACCTGACTTTTTTTCAGAAATTTCCAAATTGCGATCATTTCTAAAAACATTATAAGAATTTCCGAAGACTTCTTCACTCCTAACGCTTTGATCCCAACTGGTTTCAGTTGCCATTATTATTGGGAATGAGCAACCCAAAATTTTATTATGAATTTCTTGAATTTTAACCGCACTTTTCATACGGTTAAAATTTTGGCAATAAACTATAATTTCGGTACTTAATTGTGTTTTAGGTGGACGCGTTTGCTCATTCGAGTTAGTCGATAAATTAAGATTATTAAAATTATTAAAATTAATTACCCCTCTCTGATCTAGAGATGTCGTCAAATTCTCGTTATCGTCATGCTCTTCAAAATCATTATCCTCCTCTAAGGGTTTCGTCACTACCGATGAAACTCGAATGCCCATGCGAGCATGTACATGACTCACATGGTGCAGCTGAAAACTCCCGGAGCCATCCAGTTGGGTGAATGTGAAGGAGCTATGCGTGAAGATTCATCAATTGCCGGGTAAGGGTGTAGGATTTCGCCTCGTTGAAATTGTATCGGTTGATAGATGGGTGGCGGCCTGGAAAAACGATGCTTTGCTGCCGCAAGTAGGTCTCGATCATGTGGTAGTAGATTATGTGGATTGCCGATGGTGTTGAGATTTTTGTTGTTGTTGTTGCATTTATTGTTGAAAACAGGTGAGTGTGTACGGTTGCTATGGTTGTTGTTGTTGTTGTTGTTATTGTTGTTGTTGTTGTTGTTGTTGTTGTTGTTGTTGTTGTTGTTGTTGTTGTTGTTGTTGTTGTTGTTGTTGTTGTTGTTGTTGTTGTTGTTGTTGTTGTTAATGAAGTCGACGTTTCTTGCTAAATTTGCTAGATACTGTTTCTTCTTCTTTTAGCCTTTTCAGCCAATTTCTGCTGATTCAAACGACGTAATTTTCGAGCATCATATTCACTCCAATCCGCTTTCCATACCTTCCTCATTCCCAAAAGTCGCCAACCTGAGTCGTCGGTGTCGTGTTTGTTGTTATGATTCAATTCTATCGCCAGGCTGGGATTTGAATCGAGTGACGGAGTTAAATGTGCATTGGAGTGTGCTTCCCCATGCCTTGGTATTGCGTTTATGTTCGCAGTCAGTGCTTTTAGCTCGTCCAAGATATCGAGCTCTAGCATAGAGTTGCTTTGCATATTTAAACTGGCTGCGGTTTCTATGCTCAGCTGATTGAGCTGACTTATTTCATTGTTAATATTTAGCAGCTCCTTTTTTAGATCACCTGCTAGATTATGCATTGTTGACGTCATTGCTGTGTCAACTAAAGAGGTTAAATGATTTTTCAGCATAGTAGTACTTCCAGTCAAGCTACTGTTTCTGTTAATGGAAGACAGTTCATTTTTTATGCTAGTAAGAATGACTTCCATACTCTCAATAGCTTCCGAGACTAAATTTGGTTTTTCCTGTTGGAGAGCAAGTCGATGCATAACCTCTGTGTTTTCGCTAATTTGCTTAGCCAGGAGCTTTTGTTGTTGAGTGAGAACGTTGAACTCAAAAGTTGCGGTTACCAGAGTTTGGCATGAACCACAACATGGTAGCACAAATAACGACGGATCAATAGCTTTTCTGTCTTTTTTTGGGTTCCGAAGTGAGCCTCGGGGAACCGTCACACCCACACAGGCGGCGTGAAACATCAGTGAAAGCCATTTACACCAAAAAATCCTTCAAGAAGGTAATGGTGCAGCAGGCCATATGTGGTTGGCGAAAATTATCTCGTCCATTCATTAGGACAGACACAATGATTGGTCAGATCTACGTGAAGGAGTGTCTGCAAAAAAGGTTGCTACCCTTAATCAAACAGCATAACGAGCCTCCAAACTTTCGGTCTGATTTTGCTTCCTGCCGTTACTCTAAATATGCACTAGAGTTGTACAAAAGGAACAATGCCGTATTTGTTCCAAAGGAGATTCGCCCTATCGAAATTTTCTGGGCTTTGACGAAGGCGAAGCCGAGAAAACACATGAAACCAGCGGGGAGTGTTGAAAATTTTAAGAAAGATTGGCCAAAAGTGGTGAAAATGGAAAGCACTGTGCAAAAGCTTATGAGTAGTGATAAGGGAAAAGTTAGAGAACTGGCCTACCCTACGTAAAAGCAAGCAAATTGAAATTAAGATGGAAAGAAAAAAATCCACTCTTGGTGCCTCATGGCGATGAGCGAACATCTCCTTCTACATCATAATCGTTACTCCTCGCACGGAGAATAGAAAACATAACAATTAGAGTAAAGAAAACATTGTTATTTACTATGTTTGAGAATAAAATAATCAAAAATCTCAGTATGGGTTTGTTTGAGACAGAATGTGCATTTATATTTTTCGGAACAGTCCATATGATTATTTGTCATAAGAAATCAGTACGAATTATCATAAATTTGCCATATGAAGTATAATGATGATGACAAAATAAAAATATGGAGCAACCTGGATTTGAGCCTTCGATGATGCAGTTATGGGCAGGGTTGCTATATGCACAGATTTATCTTTCAGCATGCTGAAAGCAGCCATTGCACGTCTGGCATAGTTGTACTGATTTGATACGATCCAAGGAATTCCATATGATACAAGGTATCTTGGAATTAAAGCCTTTGAAAGTTCTGCGTCTATCTGCCACCAGATTGCTGTCGTTGGAGTCAGTTGTCAAAAGGAATTCGGAACGATTTTCGGAGCTCGTGTTGTTTTTCGCGTTCCTGTCCAACTGCGACAACAATCAAACCGCACAGTGCATCCTCTGTCATCCTAATGACCTGACGACGCAACCACTGTTCCACTTTTTGAGCTACGTATTGCCCCTTATGAAAAATGCGAATCGTATCTTCCAGTAAGAGGCTCCGGAATTCCCGAACATACGCAATCAGGCATTACCATAGTTGTGAGGATGCTAACCTAAAACACCGGACGGATTTCTGAGAAACATTTTCGAAAAAAGTCAGATATGTATATCTAGGTAGTTGCAGGACCAATGCTTGGATTCGGAACTCTGTATTATACCAGGAAAGAGACTATTTACTTGATTAAACAGATCATTAAGTGGTTTGATCTGAACGATCCAGTTCTGACTACTGCACCGAGCGTTGACCCCGAGAAGCTGCACACTTTGAAGGACTTCTACTTGATTTTTAAACTAAATATAAGATTGTAAGATTTTTTTCTTTGAAAGCAATGAGAAATAGTCTATCTAAAATGAGTTTCCTGAGCTGAGGAAGGCAATCATCTGACTTGGAGACTTGTTGGAGAAAACTGCTGTGCTTCAAACGAGCAGATCGGAAGCAGGCATTTACCTTGAAAATAAAGTTCCCTTGCGAGCTTTCTACTAATTCCTGTAGTAGTACATTCCTTAAGAAAGAATATCAGCTATGCTGTAGTGTGATGTAGGGAAACCGATAAATACACTTAAGCCGTATTGAAAAGAACGGTTTGTATCGGCTAATCAAAATAAATGTGTTCTGATGAGTATATCTGCTATATTTGCATTCAAATCAATAGGAATTATAAAATAGAAGTGCGCAAGCATTCAGGCACCTGAAAAGTTTCCTTCTACTTTTATAACAGGCGTTTGACGCGAAGATTTTTGCAATGAGTTTCAGTAGTTAAACACAGATAAACAAGATTTTTTTGACAAAAATTAGAGATGAGAACGAAAAATAATGTGGCAACTTATGGGTTCAGGGACTTGCCCACTCATATATAGCAAGAAAGCTTAAAGGCGTACAAGAACAACGTCATGAAAACCAAATTCATTCATAAGTCAACCTTATGAAATTCTAAAGCATCGTTCATAAGTTGAACTTTGAGAGTTCTTAAGGATTATTTGCCTGAGTGTTGGTTAATATCGTACATGGCTGTGACATGGCATGGCTTGTGATATGGCAGTGAAACTTAAAATATTATTTGTTTCTCTTGATGCTTTCCAGTTGAACTGGCAGCACTGCCAGGCACCATTTGATAATTTGAAATTGACACTCTGCAAACACGTAAACGCATCCTACCACAGTTGATTAATACATGTATGTTCCTTAAGGGAACGAATAAAAAGATAATTGCCCTCACGAGAGTTGTTATTGTTCATAAAGTGTTCTTCTACTCTCGTAGGTCGATTGGTTTTTCAACAGAAAATAACAAAGTGGGAGAGAGTGTGACTGATTATCTAATACTAGGAATGATTACTTATACTACATTGCATATTTTCCATTCTAATTAATTACTATTGCACATCCGTTTATTTAATTACTATTGCATTCCATTTATCTTTAGAGCATGGAGTAATAACACAAACATTAGAGGTTTTATTTGTTTTTTTTCGGCATTTCAGCATAACATTTATCTAAAAATGGCACTTCTAAACTTCATCAACTATTTTCTATATTGTTCCTTTTTCCATAAAAGGCAGGCAATTACTACTAGCAGCATAGTTTAGTTTAGTGGTATTACGATGAGGTAATCAATTAATTTCAAAAACCATCAAACCGTGATCTTCAATCACTCAAATTATTATCTCTGAAATGTAACTGGAATATCGTCTAGAAAACTTTTGAAAACATGTCCAATAGAATGAAGTGATTCTTTTTCTGAAAATTTGCATCTTAATACTCCTGGGACCGCAAAAACAAAGAGGCGATAGTTTACATTAGTAAGACATAATTTCGCCCTACATATATATTATATTTTCTTACACATAAATTCCTATAATCGGGGTATGCGTGGGACCATCCGAGCACTCCACTGAAGCAAATTGGATAGAGAGCGCGGGCATGCCAACTCCCCGTTGCTAACAGCTTGTGGGCGGACTCTTATCCGGGTGTCGTTTTGGTAGATAACTCGCATTTTTGACCAATTGTTCAATCATGTTGTTGGATTCTTTAAAACCCCGTGAATGCAGCGAGGAAAAATCGTTCAAACGCACAGACGGTTCGAATTATTTTTATTATGAACGATTAACAAATTGTTTTAAGTAGTTTCATATTAGGGTAACGGAATGTAATGTTAGCCTAGCTCCTTGATTCGGACTATTTACCAAATATGTCATTATTTCGGCGATAATCATCAAAAACATGTTGTTATCAGGATGACCGATTTATTTCAAAGCAATTAAGACATTATTAATCAATTTTTAGTTGTTCACTTCCGCGTAGTTTTCGATTTCCGTCACTTTTTAGACACCATGATTTCACTGGTTAAGCTGAACAGATTATTTACACGATCTTGGAATGATCTAAATTTGCCGAAAATGAACCTATGAACCTAATAATGCAGCCAAGATGTACAGAAAATAGTTATTATGTTTAATAACGTTCACATA
The DNA here is from genome assembly GCA_034211315.2 of Aedes japonicus. Taxonomy (NCBI): domain Eukaryota; kingdom Metazoa; phylum Arthropoda; class Insecta; order Diptera; family Culicidae; genus Aedes; species Aedes japonicus. Next base: position 20,664 of record JASCZW010009731.1, read on the forward strand.
TGTAAAATAACAATGAGTCAGCCATAAAACCATAGACCCAATGATAGGAACACATTTTTTTTCCTACAGTTTACGCAGTTGGGAACCTACAACTATGGCCTGTTGTATGGAAAGCATAGTAAAAATGTTGTTATTGGTAACATCTATATATATAAAAATGGATTTCTGTCTGTCTGTCTGTCTGTCTGTCTGTCTGTCTGTCTGTCTGACCCAAATAGACTCGAAAACTACTGAACTGATTGGCGTGAAATTTTGTATGCAGGGGTTTTTAGGGCCAAGGAAGGTTCTTATGATGGTTTGAGACCCCTCCCTTCACTGGAAAGGGGGGCTCCCATACAAATGAAACACTCATTTCTACATACTTTAAGAACTAATCAAGCTAAAGAGACCAAATTTAGCATGTGTGAGTTTTTGAAGGCAAGAAAAATTTCTATGGTAGATGAAGAACCCTCCCCGTCCTAAAAAAGGGGGCTCCCATACAAATAAAACACAATACTCTGCATAACTCGGGAACTAATCAAGCAAACGGAACGAAATTTGGCATGTGGTGGTTTTTGATGACAAAAAATGTTTCTATGTTAGTTTGAGACCCCTTCTCATTCTAAAGGAAGGGGAGGGGGGGCTCCGATACAAATGAAATACAATATTCTGCATGACTCGAGAACTAATCAAGCAAATGGAACCAAATTTAGTATGCGGTGGCTTGTGAAGACAAAAAATGGTTCTATGTTGATTTGAGACCCCTCCCCTTTCTGAAAGGGGGGTTTCCCATGCTTAGCTTAGCTTGACTGACTGCACGTATCAATGGTTGCTACTCCGTGATTGATCAGAATCAGTGAAATTGCACAATGAATCAACTGAATGGGGTTAGAAAGGGGGGCTCCCATGCAAGTGACAAACTATTTTCTGCATAACTCGAGAACTAATCAAACATATGGAACCAAATATGGCATGTGGAGGTTTTTGAAGGCAAAAAATGTTTCTACGGTGGTTTGAGACCCCCTTCTCTTTGGAAAAAGGGGCTCTCATACAAATAAAACACGAATTTGAGCCAAACATGAGAATTATCCCAATAGGTATGACTATTTTTATGCAGGGATTTTTGGAGTCGGGGAAGGTTCTTATGATGGTTCGAAACCCCTCCCGCATCTGGAAGAGGTGCTCCTACACCAATGAAACACAAATTTCTGCATAACTCGAGGACTAATCAAGCAAATGGAACCAAATTTGGGATGTGGGGGTTTTCGGATCCAAGAAATGTTTCTATGGAGGTTTGAGACTCCTCCCTTCTCTGGAAGGGGTGGGCTCTTATGAAAATAAGACACAAATGTCAACAAAACATGAGAATCATACCTACTGTTATGAAAACTTATATGTAGGGGTTGAGGCCGGAGAAGGTTCTTATGATGGTTCAAAGCTCTTTTCCCGCCAGTAAGGGGAGTGGAAATGAAACACAAATTTCTGCAAAGCTCGAGTTCTTAGAATTGGAGTTCTTTAAATGGAATCAACTTTGCCATGTGGGGGTTTTTGGGCAGGATTTTTTTTCTCAGGTGGTTCGAGACGCCTTTCCTCTGGAGAGGGTGAAGGAGGGCTCTCAAACCAATTAAACAGACATTTGAACCAAACATGAGATTTATCCATGCAACTAAAACACAAAATGTGTATTTCTCGGTTAGGAAGCATATTCTGATAGAAGTTTGAACCCCTTTTTAGTCAAGAATTGGTTGAGTTACTCTCAGTGCTACATTATGCACAAGAAGTTAATCTTAGGTTATGCAAGAGAAAATTACGTACAATCTGACAGGATACGGCTTCGTTTGTCTTTGAAATGGTTCTACGCAGAAAGCAAAACCGGTAGAAACAACCGGTCCAAGGGTTGAATTAATAATACAAACCTTTTTTTTTGCATAAATAACACACACAAGCAAACGAAAATATTTTAACCAGATTCATTCAGAACCATAAAGGCGCCAGTTTTATTGATTTAGTTGCATGCGTTGCAAGGCTCGCACCGGGTTCAGCTAGTTTACAATAAAAATGTCTGAGTTCCGGTTGAATGTTTTTCATATGGCTCATCTTAACACAAACTTAAGGTACAAAGTCTGTTTAGAGTGAATTATAACGTTTTGATTGCCAAATGGCTGCTAAGTCATATGTAAAAATCACTTAAGTGTTTCTTAGCAGTTGAAGTATATTTTGATTTTGAAATTGTTTGATAGAGCTAATACAGCTGGGAACGCCTTGAATCTGAAAATCAGAAAAAAATCGTACATAAACCACATTTAATTACAAATCTATCGAATGGGGCGAACTTACATCCATGATTAGACCCGATTTGGGACCCATAGGTCGACATTAAATCCATATCCCTCGAAAGTTTCTGACTTTATAGAATGAGTTGTGTAACTTTTTGTGATACATACTACCAGATGCCTCATTGAACACATCTTAGCAAGTGTATAGCTAGTTAAATTTTGTTTCCAGTAATCTATTGTTTCATATTAGGCCGAGTCAAGGGACACATACCCTACTATATAAATTCATGGACTAACAGGTCTTGTGAATATCAGTTTTAAAATGACGCCCTTTCTTTGCTGTATTAAGAGCAATAAAGTTGGATCATGTAAATCAATTAGTTTGCCAATAATACAACCATAAACAATGAATAATCTTTGATTTGCTTTCCGTCCTTGTGAATAGTTTCAAAATATAGGTTTGGCATAGAGTCCACGAGAATGTGTAGCGTTTAAGACGGAATTGACTTCCAGGTTTCTCTTAAAGCAGCTTCTAGTTCGCGAACTGCTTCGCTGTGCCAGGATGCCCCAAAAGTTTACAATGGGATTTGTTCCCAAACTACAAAAGTTATTGCAAAGATCTCTTGCTGACATGAATTGCCGCAATATCCTGCACGTAGGTTTTTGGCATGATGTCTTCAGCGAAGGAAATCAATATGGCGTCTAGTAAATTCTATATAGGGTAACGGGATGTAATGTTAGCCTACCTCCTTGATTCGGCCTATGTACCAAATATGTCATTATTTCGGCGATAATCAACAAAATCATGTTGCTATCAGGATGACCGATCTATTTCAATGCAATTGAGACATAAGTAATGAATTTATAATTGTTCACTTTTGCGTAATTTTCGATTTCCTTAACTTTTCAGACACCATAACTCTACTGGTTAAGCTGAACAGATTATCTACACGCTTTTCGAATGATCTAAATTTGCCGAAATTGAACCTTTAAACCGAATAATGCAGCCAAGATGTACAGAAAATAGTCACATGTTATAAACTAACAAGTCACATAGGTAAAATAACAGTGATTTAACATGAAAACCATGTACCCAATGTTAGGGACATGTTTTTTTCTAGGTTCCCAGTTATGGCCTGTCTTATGGGAAGCGTAGTAAAAATGTTGTTACTGGTAACATTTACAATACAAATGTCTGAGTTTTAGTTGAATGTTTTTCATATGGCTCATCTGAACACAAACTAAAGTAACAAAATCTGTGTAGTGCGAATTATAATGTTTTGATTGCCGAATGACCGCTAAATCATATGTTAAAATCAATTAAGTGTTTCTTAGCAGTTTAGGTATAGTTTGATTGTTAGTAAAATTGTGTGTTGGGTAGTGCAAATACAACTGGGAACGCCTTGAATCAGAAAATCGGCAAAAAGCGTACCTAGACAACATTTAATAACAAATTCATCGAATGGGACGAAGTTGCATCCACGACCCAATTTGGTGCTTATAGACCGACATTAAATCCATATCCCTCGAAAGTTTTTGACTTTATAAACTGAGTTGTGTAACTTTTCGTGATACATACTAACAGATGGCTTTTTAAACATATCTTAGCAAGTGTATAGCTAGTTAAATGATGCTTCCAGCTAAAATACTTTATGAGTTATGATAGACAATGTAATCGATTGTTGCATAGTAGGCTGAGTCAAGGGACACATACCCTAGTTTAGCGAATTCATCCTGACTGAAATGCTGCAAATAGGAGTCTTTCTGTGTCTCAAAAAAGCGGCCCAAAATATAAGTGTCGCAAATCATAGCCAACTGACCGAAATCCTTCCCAATTACCTTCTAATAAAATAAGCATTATTCAGCGCAATACTATCTATCATCATGCAAATGTCATATTGTCCTACCTCGATTGCTCGGACAGGTGTATAAAATGTAATGTAAACATGAAATCCCGATACACCGCCTAAAATTCAACTCACCTTATAATAATAAAGGGTGATACGGTCAAAATTTGGTCAAGGGAAAACGCGTGTAAATCGGTGAAATCGTTTATTTAAAAAATCAAACTAAATTTCTTTTTCAAGTTCAATTAGTATAAAATTCAGGAAAAATATTCAGTTAGGCTTCCGCTTTTTCAAATCCGAATTGCCGGGCCTTACGCTTGACCCCTGCCATCAGATTTTGTACAGCCACCTTGTCCACCTTCTTCGCCGCAGAAAGCCAGTTTGCCTTGAACTGCTGCTCGTCCTTAGCAGTTTTTTTGGTCTTCTTTAGGTTCCGCTTGACAATAGCCCAGTATTTCTCAATTGGGCGGAGCTCTGGCGTGTTGGGAGGGTTCTTGTCCTTGGGAACCACCTGCACGTTGTTGGCGGCGTACCACTCCATGGCCTTTTTACCGTAATGGCAAGATGCCAAATCCGGCCAAAACAGTACGGAACAACCGTGTTTCTTCAGGAAAGGCAGCAGACGTTTATTCAAACACTCTTTCACGTAAATTTCTTGGTTGACAGTCCCGGAAGCTATGAAAATGCTGCTTTTCAAGCCACAGGTACAGATGGCTTGCCAAACCAGATATTTCTTTTCGAACTTTGACAGTTTCGTGTGCTTGAAAATATCTGCTACCTTTCCCCTTCCTTTTGCCGTATAAAACTCCTGTCCCGGAAGCTGCTTGTAGTCGGCTTTGACGTAGGTTTCGTCGTCCATTACCACGCAGTCAAACTTCGTCAGCATCGTCGTGTACAGCCTCCGGGATCGCGCTTTGGCCGTCGTATTTTGTTTATCATCGCGATTTGGAGTCACTACCTTCTTGTAAGTCGTTAGTCCGGCTCGTTTTTTGGCTCGATGCACGGTTGTAGACGATACACCCAGCTTATTTGCGGCATCTCGGAGAGATAGGTTAGGGTTTCGCTTGAAACTACCGGCAACTCTCTTTGTCGTCTCAGCGGCTTCCGGTTTTCGATTTCCCCCCGATCCAGACTTCCTGGCTGTCGACAAACGTTCCCCAAACACTTTAATTACATTTGTAACGGTTGATTTGGCAACTTTTAGCGATTTTGCCAACTTTGCGTGCGAGTAGCTCGGATTTTCGCGAGTGAATTCCAAAATCAAAATAGGAGCAACATTCTACACACACACACCTTCAAAATGAGGGGTGTTCAGGTTTTTTAAATGCAAAATTGAAAGAAATACGTCAAGTTGATATTGACCAAATTTTGACCGTATCGCCCTTTAATGCAGCGAATAATTTGATGCACACGCCTGAGCGTTTAACCTCGAACCGCTAGATACCGGATTGATTGACCTTGGCATTGAAAGGTGTGGTTTTACGGCTTTTTATTGCATTTATTTTTGGGCCTGCACTCGTGGTGCGCTTGAATTGTATGCATCGGTTGCCAAGTGCAGCCAGGCGCGTCCCAACGCGATAAACGAAAACAGCTGCTTGCGGCGACGACGACCGAATGGTTCCAGCCTGGCGGTATCGATTCGCAGGAGCTGAGTTTGATTTTGTATAAGGAAGGCATTTGAAATAAAATTTGAAAATAAATTTTCCATCACAAGCCCTGTGCAGTGCTTTTCCACGACGATGTATTCCGGCATCGAGTGGATGCAACAAGCACCGAACGAAGGGTGTATGAATGGGTCCAAGAGAGGGAGCTCCAATGAAGGGTGAGTCGTTTGGTAGCTCAATGGTGAGAAAGAGTGTCCAGTGGGTGATTGTGAAATGAGCTTCGATGTAGCACAGTTTTATTATTGATGCCATAAAAAATGGCAGTGCTTTTATTTTTTGATTCTTCAGAAAGTTTAGTGTGCTATAATTTTTGAAAGTGTTCCAACAGTGACATCTGGTTACATTATTATGAACTCATTCTAATGAATTTATAGGGATGATTCAATTTTCGATGCGATTCTGTTCTTCATCTGGATGGAAAAATCAAGAGGTACCGAATTATTTCGGTTTGTATCTTTATCAAGTAAACCTATTGATGATTTGAATAGTTAAATAAAATAAGGACGTGGAAAAACTTTACAATTTCAGTTGTCTTATACTTTTATTGTAAATTTTACTCATTTGTAGTAATTTGGTTACAGCAATTCAGTCAATGCGTTGTCGTTACTTTGTCTGTTTCTCTGGAAGCTGATTGTTTCTATTGTAGCAAGGTAACTTTCCATAGCGGTGGAATAATCTGAAAAACGATTTGATCAGGATTCTCCTGTATGAAGGGCCAAAACAATTTGAGCGGGCCTGGTCGTGCCAATATTTAAGTTTGGATTTGTTAATTATGTTGCGAGAACCACCCTTGTCACTTACGTGAAACTTGGAAATATAGGGAAGAGAATCGCTTTCCACAAGCAATTCTATAATGGCAGCACAAGAACGGAGGCCGCAATTGATAGAATAAACCCAATAGATGGGGTCGAAGGGCCCGCTCTCGTTCCGTGAAATGTTGCAATAGCGAGGAGGCAGTCCCATGCTCCCTAAACAAATCGTTTAATTTGGGTGCCCTGATGGTCCCTTTCTTTCCCCACCATATGTTATGCAATGCATATTTAGTACATTTAGGCATTTGACTGCTTACCTTGTGTTAGCCAATTTGGCTAAAAGTATTATTGGTTAGGATTGTATGCCGTCCTTTATTAGTAGATAAATTTTGTTTTGATGTAGGGTCAAAATATAGGGACAAAGTGGATAACAGTTACTTGTTTTGCTCCGCGTTTTTGAAAGCACTTACCACCTCTCAAGTGTCCGAAAACCCTTTGCGAGATCTTGTTGAATCAGTACTGCTCCAACTGTCTACTGAAGAAGTTCTCTGGCTTTCTCTATTTCTTACCAAAAGATGTTTAACCCTTCAGATTTTGTTTTCAAGATCTTTAATATGGCCAACCCGGAGGAAAATCCCCAGCAAGGCAGAGGAGGAGGCGCTGTCCAGAATCGAATCCATTCAATCCACAGATGGCAATCGACCTTCTACTATACCGTGAGAACTGTCCGTCGTGGAGATTTTCTGTTCAGACGTTCCTGGTGCTGGAGCATATGGGTGAAGCAATCAAGTCAATGCCGAATGCAGAAAGAGCCGATCCGTCGGTAGACGCAGCGAAAGAACAGTAATCACGCGCGCACATTATACATTTGCTCAATCCGGTTAACTTCCTGCACGTGAGGAAAGCTAAATTTGCCCATTGAAGTTACTCTGTACCCAAACATCTTCTCAAGATCATCTGAACAGTAAATCGATCGCGCCCTTAAAGCTTCACCAAACTGCAGCGTTTTTTTTGCCGCCGCCGCACAGTGGGACGAAATTAAAAAAATTGGGACATGGGTATTTGCGGCGAAACTATTGGGTGTGGCCCATTAATGTCTTCTACAATGTTTCTACATTTTTAAAGTACTTTATTTTTGTGTTAACAAATTAGATGTGTTAGATAAATTAAATTAACTTTTTTATTTCTGGTTCAAATCGATAACCATGAATTAAAACATTGTAGATAAGTTCATTTCCTGAAACTTTGCACAAAATAAAAACTTTCTATCCTTAACTGGACGAAGTTGTAGGGTGAAAAGGGAATGAAACATGTAATACCCCCTGAAAACTCGTTTATTTATCATAACTTTTTTATTTGAATTTTCCCATTTGTTTAATGTTCTATAGAGTTTAAGTTACTTCAAAAATACACTTTTTTGTAGAAGACAACTTATCATTATCTCTTCATTTAAAGGATATAGGTCGGTTTTAATGAATTTTTTTAGCAATCTTCGAGGATGCGTAGATTACAGGTTAGCAGGTATTAGCAGCTAAACTGAACGGTAGTTTATTCAACAACTGATACCCTTCAAAATGATGTACAAATTATAGGGGGGTCCAAGAGGGCTCCTAACAATTTTTCAAAGAAGTAACTAAGCTTCATATTAGATTATGTTGGATATATACACAGCTCGAAAAAGTGGTGTGAATTTCTGTTCAATATCATGCACATATTTGGAGCGTCACAAAACATACACATTTAAATTACACAGATAAAAATAAACATTGAATTTACTGCGCTATCTAATGCACATAAGGGAATGCTAGATTTGCCAGAAAATAATGGGATATTTCATGTAAATTTAAGCCAGATAACGCCTGAACCCAGCCTGTTGTATAAAAGATTACCAATATTGTTGTAGGCACATGAAAAGTTGCAAAAAATTTCGTTGTTTACGTCTCCTTTAGCTTGGATTGAACCAGAGGATATTTTACACGCTTGTTAAAATTAATTATTTTTTTCTGTGTATAAGTAGTGTAAAGTAGTGTAAAGCATTCCATACATTAACGATAATGTTGTATGCAAAAGCTCATCTTTGTTAGAACTATTTCATGCAAGTTGCTGCTTCGTGTGGAATGAAATACAATTTCACATGCTCAAATATTTACATTACAATGAAAATTCAGATTTTTTTTCTGTGTAGTTATTTCTTCATCTTTTTGAATAAATATTTGCTATTAAAGTCTTGCTATTAATGTTTAAAAAGAATGAAAGGCCAATTTATTAGATAATGAATCTTATTTGAACATAACAACGAAAAAAGTCCATCTTTCTACTGGATGGATGTGTTCAGTGTAGAAGCAGCGTTCTAGGACTCTGGATTGACCCGGAAAGTCGGCCTGATACGAAAACTTTGGCATCGTCCATGGTAACCAGCAACCCCATGGATGAGTTTTTTAATGGTGCCATATCAACCTCACACCAACTTCATGTCATTGGTTTCGATATAACCGACGAGCGGTTAGGAACGCATTTGCCGGCCAGTTTACCAGAAGAATATCGGCCGATGATCACGGGTCTTGAAAACTCGGGAGTGGTATTTTCTGGTGACTCCATCAAGACAAAACTGCTGCGGTATATCTGAGTGCCATCCTCGGGAGCCGTATTCGTAAGTAACAGAAACGGAAGGAAACCAACCAAGCAAAATGCTCCGAATCCTTCAAATCCAACTTCAGGCAAGGATCAAAAGCGCAGGCGCAGTCACAAGATTTAAAACATTGCGAGGAAGTGTTCGACAAGAGAACCGAAGAAAGTTGGTGGAAATGCCTGGTGTACGGTGATGTTAGCAATTGAAGAAGATGACGATGATTGGTACTTCAATTCCGGAGCATCCAATCATTTCACGAACTCAGAACAGTATCTGGAGACTTTAAACAAGTGTGGAGAAACGGTAATTGCAGCCAACTGAGGAGCAATGAAGATCGTCAACAAGGGAAGTATGAAGTTGGAGCAAAAATGCTGCCCAAATGACCAGGTGATCACGGTGAACTTTTGGAGTTGTCGTCGAATTTGCTCTCACTGTAACGTACACCAAAGAAGGGGGTGAAAGTTGTGAATCCGAATGGTGATCTGTTCAAGCTGGATCAAAAGCATTAACGTCTGCATCGAACGAGAGTGCTATGTTGTGGCAAAAGAGGCTCGGTCACATCAATTACGACAACCTACATTGAATGAGGCGTGGCTTGGATTCCAGCGTGGAATATGAAGAGCCTCCCAGAAACAACGACAGGTGTAAGATTTGTGCAATGCAAAAGCAGACTTGTATGCAGTTCAACAAATCAGGTTCACGTGCATCGGATGTACTTGAATATTATTCTGATATTTTTGGACAAATGGAAACAGAATCTTTTGGTGGCAACAGTTCTATAGTAGGCTCTGAATTATGTACATAGAAACTTTGTTTATCACTACAGTTCCAACAGTCAACTGAAGTAAATGCTGACTGAAAGTAAATTAGTACGCCCCTCGCGCACCACTACTAGGGGTCCACTAGGACGCCTCTAGGGTTGGAAATCGAAAACCTTTGACAACGGTTTCTTTGCACTTCTATACACACATAGATTATTTTACAGAAATCTGTAAGGTTTTACCGAACTCTCAACAGCTGAACGTTCGGTAATCAAATTTTACGGATTTCGGTAAAATTTTACGGAAATCCGGTAAATTTTTTACAGATATCTGTAAAATTTCACCGAAATCCGTAAAATCGGATTACCGAACGTTCATCTGTTGAGAATTCGGTAAAACTTCACAGATTTCTGTAAAAAAATCTAAGTGTGTAGAGAACAACTGGTACAAGGTTGATCAACGTAGTCGATCGCGTTCAGAAATAACGTCAAATGGAACTCGAAAGAAAAGCAAAAATATTGTACACAAACACCTGGAAAATTCGGATTGGTCCGGCAAAAGTGCTGAAGATGCCGAATACAACAATTTGTCGAGTGCTCAAAACCTACAAGAAAACCCTGAGTGTGGAAAGGAATTAACGAATCTACGATAAAAATTTGAACCAGCTCGTCAGCTGCGCAGCAAGGTGCTGAAATGTGTTCGATACTGATACTGATCCGATATGTCAAAAGGTACAACGCTAACTTTTAAACGGTGCGGAACATCTTTGCTTGGTAAGAATACAAGTCGTACAAAGCCAAAAAGCGTGCAAGGCTCTTGTACGACCTTGTTTCGACGAAACGCAAGGACTGCACTTTGATCGATGGTGAAACATACGTCAAACTCGATTTCAAGCAGCTTCCCGGTCAAAAGTTTTACATCGTGACTGGACGCTAGGATGTTCTGGGAGGATTCAAGGTCGTGTTTGTGGACAAGTTCACAAAATAGGCCATGGTTTGGCAAGCGATATGCAGTTGTGGCCTGAAAACGGAACCATTCCTCACATCCTCGACGACAACATCCCAAGTTTACATCGAAAAAGGCCTGAAAATGCATGTACTGCCGTTCATTCACTAACATAGAGGTAAAGTCATCTTTTGGCCAATTTTAGCCAGCTGCCACTACTTCAAGGTGGTTCTGGAGAGGTATGCTGCCAACAAGATCGATTTTGCCCCAAGAAACCAATCAAAAAACACTGAGCAATTTCAAAGCAGTGGCTTTGACGAAACGGCGGGGCAGTCAAGGACATCCATCAAATGTGAGGAAAATGGAAGACATGCGTTGATTCCATGACCATTTCCACTGGTCGGACGCTGATGGGCTCCAACAAGGGAACAAGAAACATCGAGATCGAAAACACTCGAGATCGAGTGTTTTCGAGATTTTGTTTGAACTGGAGAAATGTAACCATATAATGCTGTAACTTGGAAGTTTTAATAAAAGTACTGTAAAGCAACCATGAATGGACATTTTAAACTTATCGAATCACGTGTTACAGGCCTTTTTTCGCGAATCAATTTACTTTAAGTCAGCCTTTGGTTTGGTCTCTGGCTCTATCCATACCAATAGATCCACCCGGTCCACCTTTAAACTCCTCTATGTGGTTGCCATGGTGGTTTTTTTTTCTTGTGCTAAAGGGTGTCCACAGTTAAATTGCAACACTATCAATAAGCTGTAACATTTCGCTCTTTGGATTGATTTTAACGAAATTTTGGGTGAAATGACCTCAACGTGTATTGTTTACACAGCGTGAGTTTTATTGTGAAATGTGTCGTAATTTCGAAAATGGAGTCCAAGGAACAGCAGGTGCGCGAGAATATTTTGCACACGCTCCTCGACAACCCACTTCATTCGCATCGAGCCATTGGAAAACTGTCGATCGGAAGAAGGTAGGTGGTAGAAAAAGTGTTCCGTACTGTGTAAAGAATCACAAGCGAGTGGTTGCTGCCTTTAAACGCAAATCCAACTGTTCCGTTCGGGATGTCGCGAAAAATCTGCACTTGACCAAAAGTTTCGTGCAGAATGCCAAGAAACGAGCCGGGCTCCGTTCAGTCAAAGTTCAGAAAGCTCCAAACCGTAATGAAAAACAGAATAGGACAGCTAAAACGGGTGCGCGTAAGCTGTACACACAAATGTTGACGAAACCACACTGCTGCATCATGGACGATGAAACACACGTAGAAGAGGACTTTAAACAAATTCCCGGCAACCGAAAGACAAGTTCGATGATCCAGAGTCTCTCAGGAAACAGCAAGTGTCGAAGTTCCCCGAGAAATTCATGATTTGGCAAAGAATTTGTTCGTGTGGTAAACGAAGCAAGCCATTCGTGACAACTTCAACTGTAAATGGTCAAGTATACATTAATCAATGTCTGAAAAAACGATTGTTTCCGTTTCTAAAAATACACAACGTTCCTACAATATTTTGGCCAGACCTAGCCTCTTGTCACTACTCCAAGGATGTACAAGACGAATAGATTAAAGATTAAACATTGTATTTTATTCCCTGCATATTTGATGACAATCGGTCGAGAGACTTGTTTTTGAGGACGAGTTTAAGGTGAATCGCTGCTCCTTGTATCTCTTATCTCGCTCTCGCAAACTTACCTTGCTATTTCAAATTGATAAATCTCGATTGTTAGTGAATGAACATCGAATCGAGCTCTATCAGATTGCTCACAGCAAGTAAGCATACAAACTGATGTGATTAAATTTTCAATATCTAGTTCAGACTCTGAGTTATATCAATTCTAAATGTTGAGCCCTTAAGGTGATGGAATTTAACTGTCGACGCCCTTTATATGGTATTGCTCGCGGCTATGGAATAGCGAAGAGAATAGGAGAATCGAGAATGATATATTCATGGTGACATTCTCACAACTACCGTTCAGAATGTATCGACAACTGTATATGAGCGATCAGTCCTGATGAGTTTCCACGCGTTTACTCAATTCAATAACGTGTATTTATAGAAGACAAGAGACAATTTACTACGTGCTACAAGGGAATATCAGGGCAATGATCCCCCAACAAGTGATTATTACAGGCCATTGACAAGCCTATATCGATAGCAGTGATTGACAGTAGACAGGATGTCCTGGGCCCAAATTGATTGTTTGTTTTGATTTAAAACACCACAGAAAGCGATCTTTCTGCTTTGATGACGGGGACAACGAAAACAAGCAACAACAGACAAAACGTAAATGAGCTACAACAAACACAACTTACAATGTTGACATTATTTTGACAGCTGAGCTTGCTGAGACGTGAAAAAGTGGTCCTTGTCATAGGCCTGGATTATTACAAGCTTTCCATTTGGTTCAGGCAATTTTGAACGTTGATGTCTGTTCACACATGAAATCTGCCTCGACCAAATCAACAGAAGGCGCCCATACCCCTTTCTAAATTGAAGGGCAGGAAAGCAGCGTAACTTCAATGCAAAGCAATCGTTATCATCAAAACAACAAAAGGCGCCTTTCTCCTGGCTAGAAACATTTGCAAGTTCTATTAAGGTTTTGAAGCATTCTACAAGTCTTAATGACACCCTACAAAATTCTCATAAAACCGAAATTGTTACAGCCTATCTTCTCGTGAAAAGGCCTATAGAAAGACACCTTTCATTTGTTGTTTCACATTATGCTCAAACTGTACCGTCGTAGGTTAGAAAAATATTCGCAACACTTTTCCCCAACTCGTAATGCGATCAAAATCCCATCAAAGTTCACGTGAGCCTAAATTCGCCACACTTCCGCGTTTTCTTGGAACTAAAATAACGGGTGGCCTTAATCTCCACGAAGTATTTTTGCATGCCGAAATCCGAGCAAATCGTTCCTGTTACATTGAAGAAGGAAAAGGTATCGAAAATGTGCATATTCCCTTCACGGAACGACAACGCCGGAACGGATTATTATTTTTGCGAAATTCCTTCCGTTCCTCCCTGCTTCGTCAAGAGGAACCGTGAATGCTATCTTTCATGTTAGGTTTTCTTTTGTTCCCTATCGAACGTATGTACCTACATAGATGGAAGCAAGCCCAGATGGAAGACGGATAAGAAGATTGCTGTGGTGGCGGAGTGGAAATTGAATTTTCGCACAAAGTAGCTATGCTGCAACTGCTATTAGCAGGCGACGACGCGTAGGTAAGAGCAATCTTCTTCACCGTCGTCTCCGTCGCCAGCTACTGCGATGATGGATGAGTGGAAAATTTGCAGCAGGGTGGAAATCAAAATCAATCGAAAGCAGAGCCCAAACCTGCCGTTTGGTTGCCATTCACCTGGGAGAAGAGATTTTTGCGTATAAGGAGATTATCTTATTATTGTTATTATCATACGAAAAACGGACCGCCGTCGAGGGGTGGCTTTGGCTGCACTTCGGTAGTCATGCTTTGGTATTATTCCTAGAAGGGGAAGTAAATCAAACATAATTTATTCACCTAGATCAGCTTATGTTACACGACGCGTTTAGTCAGTTTTCCGATTAGTTTAGGCCGTTGCTTGCTCCGGTGATCGGAAAGGGATTACATTCGGCTAATGCTTCGTTTTAGCCTAAATGGCATAGCGGTGGGTGACTCTCCGTCGGCTGGAATCAGGGGTCATCGCCGGGACCGACCGGTCTTATTCGCTTGTGGCCACAAGCGCGGAAGCCGCAAATTTGATTCCCCCGGCCCGGAGCCAAAATAAAGCGATGCGGGGAAAGCTAATTTTCCGCCTACTTGGGTGAAAGCTGATTTGCGAAGTCGCTCCCATGACTTATTCGATTGGGGAACGGTCCAATGTCGGTTGGGGTTGCGTGAAATTAAGAAATCAACTCATCGGCATCGTTTTAGAAACAAAAAGCAGGTCCTGGGGGGTGTCCATTAACTTGAAAATTCCAAAGTGGTTCCCTTAAATAGCTAATTTCTATGCACATATATTGAACGACTAACCCCGCCACGCAACGGCCAATCAATCTGCTGTCGATTATTGTTATTAAGTCATTACGCGACAATTGCTGTGATCGGCCCCGCACTGCACGGTGACAAAACGCCCTCCCCCTTTAAACTGGTTAAACCACTTTACCCGAAAAATGTCGTGATTAGCCTTATGAATATGGAACAACTTCCTGCTGCTGCTGCTGCTGCGAGGCAAGAGTGCCACTTGGAAAATTGTTTCAATATTTATGCAAATTGAGCAGTGACAAAACAAAACATGGCAGTAAGCGGAGGATTTCTCAAGAGGGGCCTACTGAGATTGATTTTTGCATCAGTTATTTAAAAAAGAACAGGGGAAATCCACATCGGCCTGCATTGACAGCAAGCGAAGTTGTTTTTATTCTATGCTCAGTGTTTACAAATATTGTTTTTTTTTTGTTGATTTCGTCTGGTTATGGTTAAAGTAGAATGTTAGATCTATTGTCAAAACTGTGGAGCACAATCGCAGCAGAAGTTGACCGCTCGTTCCTCCCAGACCCACAGTTCGCTCAGCTCGCCGGGAAGTCCTTCGACTCCTATTTTTTGCAGCTGATCGGCTGGAACGCACTGTCCGGTGCGTTTGCGGAGCATCTTTACCGTGAAAGATCGTGGCGTACACTGGTAATGGCCATACCAGCAGCGACTTTTGGCACACTCGACGGTTCGGAGAAAGCGTGGATAGTATTCGGTGCCCAGGTCAACCCAACGGATTTTCGCATCGCACTCCCAAGGTCGAGTGCTCCCGTCGTTTTGGCTTCGTCGGAGGTTGCGTGTCGAACGGCTTTCCTTTCCCATGTCGTTCAGCAAGGTGTCGAATGTTTCTCGTTTGTTCAGCGGTGCCTTCAGTACCGGATTAGACGTATCCATGGCGTGGTCAACCACCCAGGCTGGATTGTTTCCGAGCTCCGCTTGGTGATCTTCTTCAACATAGAAGGATGGATACAGTCCGCCGCGTGCGCCCCGTTTTACATCGGTTTCCCCGTTGACCGACTCATCTTGCATGACCGGTGGCTTCTCGATACTCATATAGCGAGAATTGAACGCTGGCCCGAGAATGTTAGACAATATCGGAGCCGGTAGCTGGACGCACTTCTTCGGTTTTCTATTGGTCATGTAGTTAAGGGTGCGTTCGTTTGAGGTGCCATCTTGAAGCGTTATCAACGTAAGCACCAACAATAAGACAGCATGCATATTTCTCGGCATGCCGTTGTCAGAATTTCACACTCTTGCTACACTTTAGTCTCAAACAACACTAACGAGGAATATAAACAAAGCAGAAGTAGGCTGTTTCACGAGACGCCGACGAACGTTGAAGCCTCTCAGAGCAGAGCCTACTGGTGTTTGTGGAGTGTCACAGTTGATTTAATCGAAAAACGATATCGGATTCCATCTCATCGCACGCAGTGACATCTCAATTAGGCCAACAATGGCAACGGTAATGCGACAAGAGTCATCCAGAAAAAAAATCTCCCATATTGTCACGAGGCTCATGCTGCTACGCAATTTTTCTTGCACCTTTCTCCCGATGTTGACCGCAGAGCAAAGAGGGAATTAACTTTTCAACAATAGATTCGTTCCGAAATCGAGTGTAATTCCGTTGACACATTGTCCACTCCTCTGATAGGTGCGGGGCGAAGATGAAAAAGAATCCTACATCACAGGGCGCCGTAATCCTCTTACCAGTGGCGACGGAGATGACAGTCGGGAAAGCGGTTGGTGTGGGTGGTTTAAGATTCTTGCAAGGAAATTTGTCACATGTCAACGGCTTGCTTTGATGGTGGAATTTGAGAGAGGGGATGAAGAAGTCTGGGGGAAATTTTGATCAGAAACTAGATGTTCCCTCGCGGTGAGAAGAAAAGTGTGGCTATTTTAGTAGAAATTTTAAAGAAAGTAAATTTTTCTAAAGTTAAAAAAGTTTCCCAAACTGTTGTTTGCGTTAGTGAACAAATACCGTCTGCAATTTTGGTATAGATTTTAAATTGTATTTGGAGCTAAATTTGATGTTGGGTTTGGAGATGGAATTGGAGTTGGATCTGAAGTTGGATTTAGATATAAATTTTTAGTTGGATTTGCAGCTGGAGTTAAAATTGGATTTGCATCCGGATTACGATTTCTATTTGGTGTAGGATTGGGATTTGTAGTAGGAATTGAAATTGTGTTTGGAATTAGATTCAAATTTGTACTTGGAGATGGAATTGGTGTTCGATTTAGATTTTGACTTAAATCTTAATTTGTATTTGGCTTTGAAATTCGAGCTGGACTTGGACTTGGAGTCAGATTACATGTTAAATTTTGAATTACATAAAATTTTTCGATTCGAATTTGGTGTTGGATTTGATGTTGGACACGGAAATGGAATAAAAGTAGGATATACAATCGGCAGCTACATATGGAGTTGGTTTCTAATTCGAAGTTGGATTTCTATTTGAAGTTGGATGCTTAGCTGGATTTGGAGTTGGGTTTAAATTTTTAGTTAGATTTGTAGTGGAACTTCCCAACAAACATCAATGCTGAAAAGCTGTTTGTTCAAACAAATTTGGGGCAGTTGTTCAGCTTTTTCTTTTAGAAAGCTGAATAAACTTCTCCAAATTTCTTTGAACAAGCGGTTATTCGACACTGATGTTTGTTGGGTTGGATTTGGAGTACAAAACGGAGTTGAACTTAAATTCGGATTTGGAGCTAGATTTTGACTTTGAGTTTGCGTTCGATTTGAAGACGGATTAAGGTTTGGATTTGGATTTGGAGCTGGGAGATTGCAGTTAAAATCAAATCACTAGTTGGTATTTGGATTTGGAGATGGAATTGAACTGGCGCTGGAGTTGGGTTCAGACTTAGATTTGAAATTTGGATATGAATCTGGATTCCGATTCGAACTTGGACTTGAATTTGGATTTCGATTTTAAATTTTGGTTTTGGATTAAGGTTCCAATTAAGGAAATTTGGAATTGAAAAAAAAAACTTTATATGCATTTGGAGTTGGGGTCGGATTTGGAGCTAAACTGGAATTGAATTACGTGTTGAATTTAGAGTTACATAACATTTTGGATTTGAATTTGGTGTTGAATTTGGATTGGATTTGGATTGGATTTGAAATAGATTTGGATTGGATTTTGACATGGAATTGGACATAGAATTGGATTAAATACAATTACAAACAAACATATGGAGTTAGTTTCTAATTACAAGTTTGATTTATATTTGAAGTTATATTCTGAGGAACATTCAGTTGGATTAGAAGTTGGGTTTGAATTTTAAGTTAGATTTGTAGTTGAACTTAAATTTGGTTTTTAATATGGATTTGAGCTTGAATTCGGGTCTGGAATTAGGTTTTGACTTTGAATTTGAGTTGGATTTGCTGTTGAATTAGGATTTTGATTTGGAATTGAAGCTGGAATTGTACTTGGAGCTTAAATTGGTTTATTTGTTGGTAGTTGGATTTAGAAATTGAATTGAACTTGGAGCCGGAGTTGGATTTAGACTTCGATTCGTATTTGGATTAGAAAATGAATTTGGATTAAATGAGAAGTTGGATTTTGATTTCTAATTTTGGATATGGATTAAGGTTTCAAATAAGATTAAGAATTAGATTTAGTTTTCCATTAGGATTTTAGTTTTTAGTTGTGTTTGGAGTTGGATTTGCGTTTAGATTTGGATAAGAATCCGGATTTGGGAAACAACTAAAAATTGGCTATGAATTTCTATTTGAAGTTGGATCTGGAATTATAGTTAATATTGGACTTGCTGTTTGACATATTTCTACTTGGAATTGGAGCTGGACTTTGATTAAGAGTTGGGTTAGTAGCCGGAGTTGGATTTGAAGCTGAATTTTGAAATGGAAATTGCTTTTGCTTTTGCTTTTGCATTTGGTAAAGGTTAGTTTGGTTTTGAATTTGATTTTGTATTTGATTTTGAATTTGTTTTTGAATTTTATTTTGAATTTGATTTTGAATTTGATTTTGAATTTGATTTTGCATTTGATTTTGAATTTGATTTTGGATTTGAATTTGAATTTGATTTTGAATTTGATTTTAGATTTGATTTTGAATTTGATTTTATATATGACTAGCTGACCCAACGGACTTCGTTCCGTCTAACACTAATTTATTGCTTGCAATATCTTTAAAATCGATTCACACAACATATCGGTATTCTATATTAACATCTTTTTTTTTTTTAAATTGCAGGAATGTCCTCCATTGTTTTAGTCAATCTGAAAGGGACAGTCAATTTTCATACTGGAGAACTTGGATATTTGCAATTTTGGCTTCTAAAAGTATGACAATCGGCAGTCATTTCATATTATTGATAATCTGTTATCAATTGGTGCATTATGTTAGAATACTGAAGTCGGTTTCTTTGGAAGTTCCAACTCATGAAAATTGTTGCTTTTTGTATGATGTCTTGTCGGACCGACATGAGTTGATTACGGTGCTGTAAGATATCATAATGAAACTATCCAAAACAACAACGTTTTGTGCATTTTCAATGCGACAATTTAGCACTGGCATCTGAAATGAAGATGTTCTTTTAACTGATTGTTAGAAATTGGGTTTTTCTTAAAGTTTGTTTAGTTTAAAAGTGAAGAAATTTGAAGAAAATGTTAAAAATAATTTATTTTTGATTTTTCTGCATTTTTGACAAACAAAATTTGATATATTTGAATGAAAAAATGCCTTATTTTATTTTCCAATTTTCCGACTTTTCTTTCGAAATTTCACTAACAAACAAAAATTCGTTTTTATATATATATATATTTTGATTTGATCTTGATTTGCTTTTGCTTTTGCTTTTGTTTTTGCTTTTGCTTTTGCTTTTGCTTTTAATTTTGCTTTTGCTTTTGCTTTTGCTTTTGCTTTTGCTTTTGCTTTTGCTTTTGCTTTTGCTTTTGCTTTTGCTTTTGCTTTTGCTTTTGCTTTTGCTTTTGCTTTTGCTTTTGCTTTTACTTTAGCTTGATTTGATTTTGATTTGATTTTGATTTGATTTTGATTTGATTTTGATTTGATTTTGATTTGATTTTGATTTGATTTTGATTTGATTTTGATTTGATTTTGATTTGATTTTGATTTGATTT
>JASCZW010009732.1:0-40632 GCA_034211315.2 Aedes japonicus
ATTTTCACTATGAAGATGCGACTTTAGAACAAAACTGTCTTGGGCAAAGTTGTAGCTTACAATTAGGGCTTTAACTTGACATCAGTTTCAGTTAGGGTGGTCCTTGATTATTGAAATAAAAATTCTATCTCTCACATTTCTTGACATAACGCAATACCATGTTCGACAAAGTTGTTTCTTATTGAATTTAAAGCAACTTTGGTGCAAAACACCATAGTCGTAGGTCTTTTGTGTCATAAGTTATGATCATTTTTACACTTAAAAGTAGGGTGGCCCTGAAAAATAGTATTTTTTGCCTAACTTTTTCATTTTAAGTTTCATGAAAACGATGTTTGGAGCAAATTTTTAGAACTTGATTAAACACACACTTTGATGAAGAAAAACCGTAATTTCATACATCTGTTCAAAAGATATCGTGGTTTTAATCCAAAAGTTACGATTTTTTCAAATAACATTATTTTTTAAAGGAGGAAAAACGGGGATACAAATACGATTGCATATGAATGGTAAAGATAAGAGGTCCCTTTTGTATATAAATACTCAGGTGAATTTAGATGAATTTAGGGTTAAATGGTACTATGAATATATGTCCTTTTTAAAATAATTTTCTTGATCTTTCCTTAAATATTGATGGCAATGACGATAAATCACCGTATTTCATTAAAGAACTAATATTTGCATTGTGTTCAATTTAAATCGATGAAAATGGAAAATGGAAATGTATAATTTTCGATTATATATTCTCCAAATGTCTCATCTAAACACAAACCAAAGAAACAAAACCTATGCAGAGTGAATTATTGTTTTCATTATCAAAGAGCCAATATATCATATGTAAAAATCTCTTAAGTATATCAAAGCATATTCAGTTTAGTTTGTTTTGTGAAAATTTATGTTGGGTAAAGCGAGCAAAGCTGGCAATGCCTTAAATCATTAAATTAGGAAGAAACCCGTACGACAACTGCATTGAGTAAAAATCGATCGAATGGGGTGAACTTGCATCCATGAATACACCCAATTTTATGCTAATAGACCGAATGTTTTTGACTTTATAAAATGAGTTGTATAATTTTTCATGATACAGTTCTCGAGTAATTCTTTTTAAGGGCCTAAAAGCCTTTTGTAAACAATGACTTTAAATGTCGATTTCTCTCGAATCTTGAATCACGCTCGTGAAAAAAAAGCAGCATCTGGTAGAAGAATGTCAGTTCTACCATATGAAGTAGCTTTATGTAGTAGTATTCATGTGGTTCGTGATATATCAACGTTTAAAGTCATTGTTTACAAATGGCTTTTAGGCCCTAATCATGAATTACTCGAGAGTTTGACTTATTAAACGTTTCAAAGCAAGCGTATTACTAGTTAAATATCGCTTCCAGATGAAAAACTTTTTGAGTTATACTAAAAAAATTGTAATCGATCGTTGCATATTAGGGGTTAAAGGACACATACCCTAAATAGTATATTTAATTCTTTAAAAGTAATTACATTAGACTGTTGATTAGTGTATACGTTTTTTCTGGCAAATTGATTTCTCTTGTTCTGTCATTTTTTTGTGACATCATTGAAATGACTGGATCGGATGTGATCAACAGCCGCTTAAATACATCCTCTAGATTAGCTTCCCGACTGAACTGTCTTGCATGGTGCTAGAACCAGCAGCCAAGCCCAGTTCTTGAGGAGAATATTCCTGTGTCAGATTGTGTATTTTGACTTTTCTTGCTTTCCTCCCGGAATCCAAAAACGATTTAGAAGGACGTCCTTGTTTTTAGGAGTCAACGATGACTTGACTTTGAAGGAGGACAGAGATAACCATACTTTATTTTTCGTGAGAAATCGCTTTTTCATATAGTTACTGCTGCTCCAACGCTTTTTAAATACGAACCGGAGCTTGTATATCTGTGATAACATTGCTTCTTTGCTTATTTGGCCAACCGTATACTCGTTAACTATGTAGCGAAAGATCTCCGAGCTACTTTTCCCAGAAAAAAAAGCTCAACTAAATCACCACTTTTTACATCTAAAACAGATTCTCGTTAAACTAAAATCAAACAAACCATTTATTCAAATAACTTCAAAGAACTTCAAAACTATTACAAAAAAAAAAATTACCGTGACGAAATTCATTTATTAAGATTTAAATTCAGATTCAGGACGATAAGCGAGTCTTCTTCTTCTTCTTTAGCATTTCAAGCTTATTGCTTTCACAATAAGCTTATTGCTTGCTCACAACTTAGTGTTCTAAATGCACTTCCACAGTTATTGATTGAGAGCTTTCGATGCCAGTTACCATTTTTGCATCAGTATGACTGTGTGGCAAGTACAATCATACGCTATGCCCAGGGAGTCGAGAAGTTTTCCTTAACGGAAAATTCATAGACCAGACCGGGAATCGAACCCACACACCAAAAATCAGAAACAAGTTCCAGCAAAACAAATTGCTGAACTGCTCTCAGCAAATCGACCATTTACTGAAAATCAGCAACAGCTTGCATCGATTACTGGAACTCAGCTATCACCGATCAAATTGCTGAACTCTAAGCAAACCTGGAGCAATCTGTCAATCGAGCGCCGCGAGCGAGTTGTTAAACGTCAAACTAAAATCATTTTGTGTTTGTTTCAGCACGTTCACGTGAATCAGTGGAATTTTTGTTTCAAATAAAAAGTTAGTATTTATTTAAAGTGATGGATGCAGACCTTAAGGCAGCACTTGCTACAATACAAAATGAATTTGATTTCGAGGCCCTCTTTGGTAAGTAAATTCTGATGATTTTTTTCTTCTTTCTACTGAAGGTTATAGGAACAGCACGAGAAAAGTGATGGCGGATGTGTTAAGATGTTTTCTCTGTAAGCAGCTGATTCACGGATATGTAGAAGGTTTGAGACGACTTCTTAAAACTCATGAAAACAACCGAGAGTTGCAAAGCCACCTCGTACACTTCACTTGCATGCAGAGTGAATGCAAAATGAGCTACAAGAAGTTTTCCGGATTGAGGCAACACATCATATACAAACATCTATTGCTAGCTCAAAGAAGTGTAGGTCCTAGCCCAGTAGAATCACACTTAAAGAATCTTATAAAGGATTCCTCAACACCGGCGCAAGACGTTTCTGACTTCACATGTAGACCTAAATCGGTGGATGACGCTTGGGATGAAGAAGACATAACCACTTTACGCCAGTTTGCTGCGATTTCCGTGTGCCGCCTTAAGGCGGATGTTTCTCTAACAGACTCAAAAGTCAAACAAATTATCGCTTTCTGCGAATCAATAATTGATCGCATAAATAATTATGTTGCTCAAAATATAGGAAAGTTTATCAAACAATATACATCTCATGTCGATCCTCGTCAAGTTGTTCACCTTGAAAACAAATTACTGATCGATGGAATTTTCAATGATGTGTCTACTCCTGCAAAACAACTTTCATTCCTGAATGAAGCAATAGGTGCGGTTCCAGAACCTCGAACAATAATGCTGAAAGATCGTGAAAAAGTACATTTTTCCGATGGAAAAGAAACCACAATTAAAGTATGTACTTGTTATCTATTTGCTGTTTGCTTTTTACGATTACGAAAGTTGAACATTATTTTCAGATTCAAGACGCATTCCAGTACATTCCCATAATCGATTCTTTGAAAATGATTCTTAGGAATCCAGAAAATCGTTCTGCTCTTTTGGAGCAAACGAAACATAATGTTGATGAATCCCTGGATGACAAGGTGACAAAAATTTACCGATCCTTCACTGACGGCAAGTGCTATAAATCGAATGACTTCTTCAAAACACACCCGGACGCTTACAGGATAGTAATATATCAAGATGACGTGGAACCATGTAATGCCTTGAGTTCAAGATCAGGCAATAAAAAGGTGTCTGCTCTGTATTTCAAGGTCGATAATTTACCTCAGAAGTTTAATTCCTCACTCAAGTCAGTTTTTCCGTTGATATACGCTAAATCTGCCGATGCCAAACGATTTGGTTACAATGTGATTCTTGCACCACTTGTTCAAGATCTCATAAAACTTGAGAAGGGTGTCACGGTTCACTTTGGTCGAGAGAAGTATGTCATACGAGCTGCAGTGGTTGTAGTTGCTGGAGACACACACACAGACCAATTTTTTCTGCCGTGAGTGCACTATTACTCGAAATGGTTTCCACGCAGACCCCTATACCACCAATTACCCACTGAAAGATCGAAAATGGTACGAGAAACACCTTAAGCTACTTCGAAAAAAGAAAATATCATCTTCACATTGCGGACTGAAATCAGGAAGATGTGCGTTGAATGATCTTCAGCTGTTCCATTTGACCAACAACCATGCATTTGATACAATGCACGATTTGGCAGAGGGTGTCATACCATTAACGATACAATTAGTTCTTTCTCGATACTATGAAAATAAGCAACTTGGATTTACTGTTGAATTTATCAACCATCGACTGAGAACATTTTATTATGGATATCGTGACAGAAAAAATAAGCCGTCAGCGAATATAACTGCTCAAATGTTACTCCAACCAAAAACACACAGGATGAAACAAAACAGCTTCGCAGTATTTACTTTTTCTTCGCGTTTTCCCCTTTCTCTTTGGACATAAAGTGCATCATGATTGCAAGTACATGGCGATAATTAGCCTTCTTATCAACATAACACGTATATCATTTTCACCAACGGTTCCCGATTTCTTAATTGCGGAACTTGAACTCGGTATAAATTCATTTTACAACATGTACTTTGATGTATTCAACCGCCATCCTAACAAGTTGCATCACCTTTCTCACTACTCAGAATGCATTAAATACATCGGGCCGTTGCAACAATACGACTGTAGAGTATTCGAAGGAAAAAACAAAACCATCAAAACACAAATGAATGCTGCTAAAAATTATAAAAATGTTTGCCTCAGTTTAGCAAAACGGCAAATTTTTGCTCAAGCTGTAAATATAGCGGAACATCCATTCAAAGATTGTTTGAAGTACCAGTCTGGTTAAAATGTCATTGATCAAAGATACAAAATCAGCCCCAATGCTTAATTTCAACGATGAAGGATCTGTCAAAAAATAGCTTATATGGAGTCCAATTCCGAGCAAACTGCGTAGTATCAGTCAAAGACATGGGTGAAAACCAATTACCCATCTTTGGAGAAATTAAGGAAATAATCGTAGTGAATGACCACCCTAAAATGCTAATGGTTTTGTGGGACACTGTCGACTTCGATGATGTTCTACAGGCGTATAAAGTTGAAAATACGGATCGTCTACAGCTGTTGTCTTTGGAAAATATATATTGCCACACGACACTTGCATTTTGCAAAACGTATAACGAGAGTACCCACTATATTTCTAAACGAATCTTTAATGAAGATTATTAAAAACTATATTATTATGCATAATTCTCTAAACCACTTTCATTTAAACAGTTCGCGAAGAAGTAGACGTAGAAACTTTTATCATGCTCGACGAAACTGACTTTAATCGAATGGAGCTGACCACTGGTCAAAGAAAACAAATCATTAAAATTCAACGAACAATTCCGCAAGAATCAGGCGATGCAAAAAACAAAACCGAACAGGCGGATGATTATTACGAATACGAGTTCATTGACCAGGCAGGACCATCACACATTTCATTGGAGAAGGTAATTATAACACACATCAATCGTGACCTTGTAAACCAACAACATTTCAGAAGGTCGTAAACGCTGTGGATAGTATTTGAGGCTACCTACGAAACATAAAAAGCCAACTAGCTTTCTTATAGAGATTTACATTAGTTGACTTTATTTTTACAAAGTAGACTCCCAATGTCACCAACAGGAAGGGAATGTTTTACTTTTTCCACTAATAATGTTGAGGTGGTTAGGTGGACTCAAATGCGCATCACAGCGACAAGACAAGCAATTATTTATACTTGCAGTTACGCCCTTTTGAAAGGTTGTTGCCTATATGTTTAACTAGGTAAATGTACCAATTTACATATCCACAATATCCTCCGCAGGGAATGGATATAGAAAGATTGACTGCATTTAACCATCAAACTTATAATTTCCTGTAAGCTTCATACATATACATAAATATACTTTTAGGAATTCAATATTGATAAGGTTTTTGAACAAACTGCAGAGGGACGAAATATCATGGAATTGTTGCGAGATAATACAATGATCAACACCAAATTGATCAAAGCAATAACGGAACTATTGAGCAGATACCTCATCGATCGGTTTGGCTAGTAAGTTGATGTTAATTTTTATTTAAAAAAAAATAGGATAAGCACCATTATTAGGATTCCTACACATTTTGAACTTCTTCATACATGTATGTCGAAGTGTACAACATATGTATAGGTGTAAATCACAATTAAAAGCAACCTTCTTTCTAATCAATTTAAGTTTTATTGGGTCAGAATACATTTATCGACCTGCAATAGGATAGGGCCTATCAATTTGTAAACAAAAACATCTGAAGCCTTTTTCACGCAAGCCGTAGGGTACACATGCAAACCTGCAGCGTGTGGGGGATACTTTCCCTTGATGATATTACATTGCGTGAGTGGCTTACGCTTGGCGACGAAAAGGGCTCAGTATCGTTTGTTTACTGAACTGAATTAATCAATTAACGAATGTTTTCTTTTTTAGTCATCCAAGTGTTCATTATAAGAATGTTCTTGCTAAATCACTGGTTAAGAAGTACGATATGTTGCGATCTGAAAGCGCAGATGTACAGCAGGTAAAATTGAATCAATGATAATTCTAGAATACTTCTCAAATAGCCCGTATGTTCTTTTACCGTATTATACTGAATTGTAGTCCATAAAATCCTATCGGTGTATCCACTTACATGAGCCAACCAGTGTCTTAAACACATCATATTTTATCAAACATGCAGAAGTTTCATATCGCTTGTATTTCAGGCACTTTGGTTCTATCCAAACGGAAGAGGCCTAGGCAGACACAGCGGCAAGTTTCACGATCACATCGAATACATGATAAAGAAGGATAAACAACAGGTACGTTGTGCCAAAGAAGCTATTGAATCTGATCCGCTTGAGAACACTGAAGGATTGGCCGCAGATGATTTAAATGACCTCGTAAGTATAATGAAAGTCACCTCTTCCTTTCTCCTTGACAGCAAGTTAACTGGCTGCCCACATAATCACAAACCATTCCTGGACCATTTCCCTTATTGTTGACGACCGTTTTCGTTATTGTTACGCCATTTACCCTAATAGTTGACAACTATAAACTTACAATCTCCTATATAGTTTTAACAACATGTCAGGTGGTAACAGGCCAAATAACAATATGCTGAATAGGCGGTTAAGTTAGGTTACCATAAAAAACTGGCAATTTTCACGAACAAAATTTTGGCTGTACTCTATGCCAAAAAGTTAGTATATAATCTAGACCGAGTGCAGACAAAAAAAAACCATTCAATGGCAATATGGCATACATAACAATATGTGTTAATGTAGAGGTTGTATGGTGAACATGAGATTAAACTATTTGATAACAATAACATAAAATGTGACAATATATCTTACATTCGAAATATAGTTTTGACTTTATAGCAAATTGTTTTTCGTTATGCGGGTGGTTTAAGCCAAAGTCGATAATAACAACAAATCTAGGGTTTTTTTTCATTAGGGCGAATCTACAATTGAGAGATTCTCTCCGGACTCGCTCTCTTTCATTCATAAACCAATTCTAGGTTTTTTTTTCATTTGGGCGTATCTACAATTGAGAGATTCTCTCCGGGCTCGCTCTCTTTCATTCATTACAGTGCCATTATAAAACTTCCGAGACATTCTTGGTAATTGGTTTATGAATGAAAGAGAGCGAGCCCGGAGAGAATCTCTCAATTGTAGATTCGCCCTAATGAAAAAAAAACCCTAGAATTACCTTTACGTTTTTCCTTTTACTATTTGTAGAGTATGCTAGCCAGCACTGTTGTGTTTCGATCTGTACTAAAGAATGTCTCGGAAGTTTTATAATGGCGCTGTAATGAATGAAAGAGAGCGAGCCCGGAGAGAATCTCTCAATTGTAGATACGCCCAAATGAAAAAAAAACCTAGAACTCTGGTTTAAACTACCCGGTAAGAAAAAAGTACCCAACGGAGCAGTTAAGTGTGGGAAGCCAAAGTTGGGTATAATCATGTTTACCTACCGTTGGGTACAAATTACTTATTTTAAGGTATAATTTTACCCAAAAAGTAAGTTATTTGTACCCAACCGTAGGTAAACATAATTATACCCAACTTTGGCTTCCCACATAACTGCTTAACTGTTGGGTACTTTTTCTTAGCGGGTACACTTATTATTGTCTATTAGTGCTGATTTCGACATGGAGTTTTCATAAGGGCCAAATTCGCCAACGTAAATAATAACTCCTTCCGCAAATTTCTCGAGAATGCTAACTTAATCATAATGAATTACCACGATGATTGTACAGAAGAGGAGGACCGCTTTCCAATAGAAGTGGTAGTTTACTTGAGCGAGTTTGCATTTTCAAGATATTTGGGGAAGTACAATCATCGCGGTAATTCACTATGACTAAGTTACCATTCTCGAGAAATTTGCGGAAGAAGCCTTTGTTCACGTTAACGACATTGGCCCTTATGAAAACTCCATGTCGAATATCTTGTTTGTTCACGATGATAATAATTTACCAACATTTTGGCTTTGTTCGTTGAATTCAATTGTGGTAGTTTCTTTTTACCAAAATATCGGTTAAGTTTACTCGAAGTGGGGTTATCATTATAATTTAACTATTTTTTACTGAAAGTTTGGCACTCCAGTTCACTGAAAATCTAGGTTTGTCCGGTTTCCTTCGATTATCGGTAATAAATCACCAATAATCGAAAGAAACCAGACAAACTATGATTATTGGTAACTTGAAATTGGAGTTAACTGGATTACCGAAATTTCAGTACAAATAACTAAATTATAACAAAAAATACCCTACTTCGAATAAACCTAACGGTATTATGCTAAACAAAAAAACTAGATACACAGACGGACAAAAGGACCCAGCAGCTGTTTAACTTTTACTCAGAGCGCTTTTCTTCTCACACGTATTTACACAATTTTGCTAATCGCAATGAGTAAATCCACTTTTTAGCAAAACTGAGTAATTATGTGTGAGGATAAAAGCGCTCTGAATAAAAGTGATCCAGCCACTGGGTCGTTCTGTCCGTCCGAGTACCAAAAATCAAGTTCAACTAAAAATAACCTAAACTGTTCTTAGTGTGTTTGTCTAGCTTTATCAGCAAACGCTATTAACTCAGTGGTGACCTACTTTTAAACAACCTCCCGCGTTTTTAATCATTTCGTAAAAAATGTAGGGAACAGTAAAGGCCTATTTATACTATACCGTGCCTATTTATACTATACCAATTGCCAACCGGGACCCGAACTATACTAGGACCGGATACTGCATGGTATAGTGTGTGGAGCGCTAAAACATATTTCACCACTGAATTAATAGTGTTTAACGTGAATGTTAAACCAGTAAACCTGCGCGAATATGAGTGTCATTTACTTATCGACTGAGTAAAATTTAACGCAGTTTTGAGTGATCCCAGTTATAGTAGGTTTTTTGTGTATCGAACTAAATTTTAAGTTTTTCTATTCCAGATTGCTAATCTGAAATTTATCGTTCCATCTGATGCTTCATTCGACACAATAACAAACGATTGGGTGAAAACTTTCGAAACTCGACAGATGTTGCGAAAATCTTCGAAACAGGATGACTTAACACAGGCGATGCTTGAAATGTTTCCACTATCTACCGCATTCAATGGTCATTAGGTAAATTTTATTGTATTCCTCCATTTTAATAGTTTTGCTTATATACTTCTATCATTCTAGATCGAGTTGGATTTTTTTGCTATGTTTCCAGACTGCACAAATCCTATGGATAAGTGGGATGCGATCGAAGATAAAATTCTCCATAAATTCAATCATCTCTATTCAACCGTTGGCAACCGTATAGCAATACAATAAATTAAATATAAACAAAATAATACATTTTTTTTTGCAGAATTCATTCGTTCGCTGCTGATCATTAAGGAAAAAAATCCACCACGAGGAGTGAAACGAGTAAACAAAGGTCCACAAAAAATCTCAAACATGCTAGAGAGGATCGTCGAGTGGATAAATGTATGTGGCATAAGTTAGATGTATAAAGCTATCACTATGTAGCTATAAAGTTCTATCCCCAGCACAAAAAAAAATTATATTGCATTGTTCATCAGTTACCAACAGTGTAACTCAAAACACTTTAACCATTAGAATTACCATTAACTCGGTGTGCGTATGTGTCTTATGTATATATATTATGTATCTCAAATATCCTCCAGGTTGAAGACGACATCGAGCAATTTATCGTAGGCTATCGGAACACAAAAAATCCAATCATGATTGTGAAGGCACCATTATACATGGCAGGAGAAACATACATCAGGATTGGAACACGATGTTTTACAACAGGGTCCGAAATCCAAAATGCCTTTTTCAAACTAATTAAAATACACTTATTTGTTAACTGTAAGTTCGAGCCGTCTCTTGCAAACTTCTTTCTTTACGGCATCTATTTTTAATGTATCAAAACCGTCTACTACTGGTGTCTGCCTTTCTACTTCAGATGAAGTAATGGCACGATATATATGTATTATAATGTTGATAATAAAAGCTTTTAATCAAATAATAACGAATAAGCTTCAATATACAGGCAAAGAAGTGAATGCTGAAATATTTGCCTGCATGGTGAAATAAATTCTGAAAAACCCATTTATTTCATACCACAAAATTTTGTTTTACGATGAATTATAACTGGGTACAAACAGTAAGATCAATATTTGTTTTTGTATGCTTGCTGGAATTTCAGCTAAATGAAATGTGGTTTGCTGATTAAACAGTTTCACAGATGCCAAATAATCAAGGCAGCGATTTGCTGAACGAGCAGCAAATTTTATTTTGCTGGATCTATTGCTGGAATTACAGCATGTGAAAAACCAGCAAAATTTTGCTGAATTCCAGCAAATTAAAAGTAGTCACCTTCAGCATGGTGTTGCTTTGTAGCTGTGCCTTTACCGACTGAGCTAAGAGAGGACGATAAGCGAGTACACACCAAAATTTCAAAATATTGTTCGGTAATGTTTGTGCTGAATTCGGTCTGTAAAACAGAAATTTCACCGAACCTTTTGTAAAATATGACATTTTACTAAATTTCAGCAATCAAAAATACTGAATTTCTGTAATTTACAGAAAATTACCGAAAATTGTAAGAAAGCACTACCGATCAAAACTGTCAATTGCTGCAGTTCCGCAACACTGTAACAATAATTACGAATGTACTGTAAATTTCATCTTTTGCAAAATATACTGCAAAAGAGTACTGAACTGATTGTTAATTTATTCCATGCTGTCAAACACAACCTTTTTCTGCCATTTTACAGTTGAATGTTGACCAGCTCTGTTGAGCTTCGCAGTGCAGCCAAAAACCTTTCCGGGACCGTAACGACATTCGCCAAGAAGGGAATTTTTCGGCTTACCCCAGGGATCATTTGATTGGAGCAACGTTCGATGGGAAGTTCATAAAATATTTTTAACATCGTTGAAAAAATATGTGCAGATACATTATCCTTCTATTTGCATTGAAGATAAGCATGCAGTTCTAACACATTTTTTCAAATGCTTATTAACACTCAAATAAATCTGAAACTCTAATCTGAATAAACGGAAATGAACAAGCACTTTAATTCATTAATTATCCTAAATTTAAAAATCAAGAAAGAAAATCAATAAAATCCCGTTTACAAACCAATCTGTTAATTTTGATGAGCAACTGTAAATTTATTGCATAATATTCGGTAAAAATGTGACAGCTCGCGTTACCATTCGTTCAGCGAAATTTACAGAACATTTCGGTAAGTTTTGACAGCTCAGTGCCGAAGTTGAATTTACTGAACGTATTGTTAAGTTGGAAAACTACCGAATCGTTTGCCGAATGTTCAGCTGTTTCATATTCGGTAAAAAATTACAGTATACTGTCAAAAAATCTAAGTGTGTATGCTGCAAAACACTAGGAAATGACTGGTCATCCGCAGACTTGACAACTTCAGAGTAAAGTCAATGGATAAGGCTCACTAGCTCTGTCAAATCGAATGAATCCTAGAACAAAATATCAATTGAACGTATTTACATCGACTGTTATTATCAAAGCTTTGGAGCTCATATTCGTACTTGATGAATATAATGCTGACGATATGTTGTAATTTTTCCTAAATGCTTAATAGTGAATATTTTTACCCTTCTTACTTCTTACAGAGAATATGTAGAAGCATAAACACACTCGAGACTCTTTGAGTACTAGCAAATGATTGAATAATAGAAAAACCGTTATTAACCGTTACTAAAACCATTCAGAAATTTTCAGCACTTGAAAAAATCCGCAAGCTAACAAGACGTGAATAAAATGGCAGCCTTCTTCACTTTTAAATGGCGCACTATACTTCTCAATGTATGACGCTCTGAAAACTTCAGCACATTGGAAAGCCAGCGAAGCAAAGAAAAAAAATATTGCTTTACTAAGGGTGTACTGAGAAAAAAGATTGGTCAACACAAATATATTCTAGTTTCATTTAACAGGAATTTCACGTTGAATTGGGCACAAACATCTAGTTTGATTTGGCTACCTAAACAAACTAAAATTTTGAGTTGTAGTTTCGGGAACTAAGCATTTAAGTTCAACTGACATCTGTATGAATTTACCATTATATTGGTTCCAAACACATGCAAACACAACCGCAAACACGTTGAAGCGCTTCATACCTTATGTTTTTGAGAGCACTACACAAAAAGGTTCAACCTCGAAGATTTTTCTAACCCTTAAACGAGCATGGCGTAAAACATACTTTTTTTTTTGTTTAATGCCCTAATAAACATGTACCATACAGGGACGATTTTATAGATGGTGTGACCATACCACTAACAGTTGGGATGATACCCCAAACTGGTGGTTAGGCACTTCGTATGGTTATTGTTTATGCGGGTGATGTTTAGTGGTTTAGTAGCACAATTTATAATTTTGGTACTATTTTGGCATGTATGTTAATTATCAAAATGCACTCATTGCAAATATTAGTTCTTTATTGAAATATGGTGATTCATTCATCATTGCCATCAACATTTAAGAAAATTATATTAAAAAGGACATATATTCATAGTTAGTACCATTTAACCCTAAATTCTTCTAAATTAACCTGAGTATTTATATACAAAAACTAAAACCACGCACTAAAACCACGATATCGCTTGAACAGATGTATGAAATTACGGTTTATCTTCATCAAAGTGTGTGTTCAATCGAGTTCTAAAAATTTGCTCCAAACACCGTTTTCATGAAACTTAAAATGAAAAAGTTAGGCAAAAAATACTATTTTTTTCAGGGCCACCCTACTTTTAAGCGTAAAAGTGATCATAACTTATGACACAAAAGACCTACGACTATGGTTTTGCACCAAAGTTGCTTTAAATTCAATAAAGAACAACTTTGTCCAACATGGTATTGCGTTATGTCAAGAAATGTGAAAGATAGAATTTTTATTTCAATATATTCAAGGATCACCCTAACTGAAACTGATGTCAAGCTAAAGCCCTAATTGTAAGCTACAACTTAGCGCAAGACAGTTTTGTTCTAAAGTCGCATCTTCATAGTGAAAATAATTTATTCCTGCTAATTTTTCATTCTGGCCCAGTGTGCAATGGTATAGAAACAACCGCATGAACCAGTCTAAGCTAGACGGTGATAAACAAACACAACACAACGCTTGCTGCGTTGATTCACGCTAAAACAAAAGACTCAGTTCGCTTTGTGCCGCCAAGCATCAAAACACGATGGGCGTTCGACATTTGGACACATTAATCCGCAAGCATGTTCCGGACGGGTGTGTGAAAGTGAATATTGGACATGCAATTCGGTAAGATCTCCGTGTTTTTCATCTATGATCCTTCCAAGGATGAATGTTCTCGTTTTAGGGAATATTGCAACTCGGCTGCCAAGTCGGATCCTCCAGCCCCACCGCCTATAATCGTCATCGATTCAATGGCTCTGCACTATTCGTTGACTAGAGATGATGAGTCGATGCTATTTGGGGCAAGATACAATGTGGGCTTTCAGATGATCGATCGATTCTTTGCCAAACTGAAAGACCTGGGAGCAAAGCTCGAGTTCTTCCTGGACGGTACGGTTCAAGATTCCAAACTGCAAACCTGGTGCGAACGGAGAGATGACGATTATGATGAATTAATCGAAATTATCAATGCTGTAGATAAGGGTACCGATGCCCAGACGATTCTCGACCAGCTGGGTGCTCCAGGATGTTCTTATGCAGTGGAATATCTCGCACGAAAACATGGCAGGTTAACAACTTCGATGGAAAAAGAATGCGATCAAGAGTTGGCTGCTTTCGCTTGTAAGGTAAAAGCAATGGCCATCATTTCTAACGATTCGGACTTCCTCATCTTCGACGGAGACTGGCGGTATTGGTCATGCAGAGAACTAAATGTCGACACACTCGAAACAGAGGAATACAATCGTCGAGCCTTGCTTTGAATACCTGGGATTGACCTTTTCTCAGATGCCACTGTTTGCGACACTCTCTGGAAATGACATCGTAAAATATGAGGAATTGCAAAGTTTTCAATACAGTATGCGTCCGTTCTGCAAAACGTTTATCAATGTGGCTAATTTTGTTCGTAACCAACCAGCGGACCTGTCTAGCCCAGGTGCCCTGCCGAACATTTTAAAGCAAGTCTTCGGCTACCGTTACAGACAATTCGAAAAGCGCTTTCGGCAAAGTTTGGATTTTTACCAAACGGTACGTTTCGGTTACTCTCATCACATTAACAATCGTCAAACATGTCTTGCCATTTCAGACCTATACTGCTAGAAATCTCAACCCAACTAATGACCCGACCGTTGCCGTCATCTTGGAACAGTCCAACGTATTTTTATATCAACTGTGGAACAAGCAACCCTATGCAGTATGTTTCAGTCTGTGCGATATGCGAAGCAAAGATATAGGGAAGCAACTGCCAGAGATTGCCGTTCGATTACTGATGCGTACGGCTGGCATCGTTATGTTTCATCGTCTGAAGCGTCGTCGATTCTACGCATGTTCGCTCGTCGTCAAACTCGACCACGAAACCATACACACCCAGCAAAATTTTCCGGTGGAATTTCCTCGTTTCATGGTCCCACCAACTATGGTGGAGCTTCTCTCCAAAAATCCAGCAACCAAGCGAAACTTCTTGGACACTAAACTCCAACTACTCAGCTGGATCGTATCGAATTGCCTGGACTATCGAAGAGTGAAATTGGTTCCAAGGTCACTACTTGCAACCCTACTATCTTTGTACCTTCTGGTGGAGAAGCGCATTCTCCGTCTGCACGAAGCTGATCTGCTGCTGCAAGTGGCTCACGATGTGATACATGAAAAGTACGATCCTGATTCAGTTAAATATCCTAAAAAGGTGGAAAGTCGCCCATTTCGGTTGGTATTTTTCTACAAAACTGTATACTATTTTGTTTCCATGGCCATCGAATTGGTTGGTCTGAATCTGAACGGATTTCGTGACGATCCTCCTTTCGATGGAGTGCTTTTCCACAGCCGCTACGGAAAATGGGCCAGCGGAGTACGTGATCTGGGGCAAATCAAGCAGTGGCGAATCTATGAAGCCGCCGGGAATTGGCGAGCTTAGTTTTTGCATGATCAGTTTTTTTTAATTTGGAACCGTTGCACACTTAGGACTTTTTGTTTATTTGGCTGACCTAAATATAGTTTATTACCTTCTCAAAGGAGTCGAGAAAAAGAGAATTCCGTCCGTCTAAGGCCTCGTATAAAGTTTTAAACAAACAACAATGTGTTAACAGTTGACGACCTTCGTAATGTAATGTGCTTTTAATTTATTCATGTATTCATTAAAAATAAGGACCACAAAATCAATGTTCTCATATTTTCTAAAACAGTTGAAAACAATTTGCTCAATTTGTCCCTATATTTAAATCGCTTTTATCTATCTATATATATAAAAATGAATTTCTTCTTCCTTCTCTGAAAGGGGGGGAGGGGGCTCTCATACAAATGAAACACATATTTCTGGATAACTCGAGGACTAATCAAACCTACGGAACCGGAATTTTAAATGTGGAGGTTTTTAGAGGAGAGAAAGGTCTCTATGGTAGTTTGAGAATTCTCCGCCCTCTGGAAGGGAGGGCGGTTTCCATACAAATGCAACACAAATTTCTGCACCCTGCCCTTCGATACAGAAAGGGGTATGGACGCGTTCTGTGGAGTTGGTCACGGCAGAATTCATGTGTGAGTCGGCTGCCCCATCAACGTTCCTGAATCAAATGGACAGCTTGTAATGATCACTTGAAGATGCGATGGAGGATCATTGCCCTGATATTCCCAAACATAGCACGTTGTAAAATGTTTCTTGTCTTCTTCTATAACCAAACATGATGGAATTGAGTAAACTAGTGGAGACTCATCGGGAATGATCTCTATAGACACTCTAGTAATAGACCGGACAACATGCCGCCATGTTGTATCCAAAACGAACATTTCCTCGCATTTCCCATACGATTTGACAGTTGTTTTGGATACATCAACTGTGCCAGATTCACGTTGTCCGGTCTATTACTAGAGTGTCTATAATGATCTCTCATATGCCTCCGTCGAACCATTCTGAACGGCCGTTGTGAGAATATCACCATGAAAATTTCACATGCGTATAGATCGTTGCACGGAATGTTTTAACCTCACTTTTTTGACAGTTCAGGGATCTTGTTTACAAACTGTTGTAATTTGAACCGCTCAAACGAAATTTTTCGTTGGCTTTTTCCGGATTCTGTAGGATTAGATTCAGGAAATGATATAAAAATAAGCACTAATGCCTGTTTTTCTGCAATTTTACTTTAATCGTGATAAATTTAGAGCATAAAATCTCAAACCGATCTTATGGAAGAATCCAGGTTGAAAAAAGAAGAAGACACCGAGTGGTGATAAATCTGGCAGCTCCCATGTTAAAGTATAGGACGAACATTTTAAAATGCTTATAAAAAATTCAAATGAAATTTTAATTAAAAGCGGTTTGTTGTATGATGTAAGAAAAATCCAAAACTACTCAATGAAGACAATTTCAGCAAAATAAAAAATAAATCAAATTAATGCCCCTTGTTTGCAGCTTAGGATTTTTCTTACATCATACAACAAACCGCTTTTAATTAAAATTACATTTGTATTTATTAGAAGCATTTTAAAATGTTCGTCCTATACTTTAACATGGGAGCTGCCAGATTTATCACCACTCGGTGTCTTCTTCTTTTTTCAACTTGGATTCTTCTATACCCCGTTACACTTTACATTGGCAAATAGAGTAAAATTGTTTGGCGCTAGTGGGGTTTTCCGGTTTTCAGCCTACAGCGAGAGTTATAAGAATATAACAACATTACAGGCGCCCATTGATGTGGTGGAGGCGTGGCATCCACTCCCGCTGCACTTTACTCAATTTTTGAGTACAATTGTATGCTATCTCTTTTTCTCTCACGGAAATGTTACTCAATTTTCGTTAAAAAGTGGATCAACTCAATTTTTGAGTAGACCCACTTTTTACGAAAATTGAGTAACATTTCTGTGAGAGAAAAAGAGATAGCATACAATTGTACTCAAAAATTCAGTAAAGTGGCGCGGGAGTGTATGTTTGTATTTTTACAAAACTGAGTAGTAAATGACTCAGTTTTGTTAAAACTGGAACTACCTTAATTAGAGTAGCTAAGGAGTTACCACAGACAGACTTTTAAGCAAGAGCAAAATTAATCGATAACTTTGTGTAAATTTTCAAATCGCTAGCAAGCGCTAGCGTAAGCAACTGTTGCTTCACTAACGCTACGTAGTTCACTTAGTCGAGGTGCCCACTGATGTGGTGAAGTTGCGGCATCTGCTAGCATGTCAAAATATCACTCCGTCGTACGCCACATACCACCCGATGTTGACACGATGTTTTGACGTGCAATCATATGCCACATAGCGTCTACAAAACTGACAGATTTGCATTTTGCTAAATGCTTATTGACATTTGGCGATTCCTTTCAAATTGACGGTTGCGGAAATTTACACAAGTCGAGATTCAAGCTTGAATGGCTGTGGAGTTACTCAATTCTGATTAACTAGGTCACTTGTCAAAATTTGAGTAAACGTTAATCAGTATCTAATTTTTTTTTTAATATTATTTTAATGAAATTGTTGATTGTTTCCGACAACTGTCCAGTCGAAACGGAAGAGTCGAAATACTTTGAGTTTGGAAATTTGTGGATTGATTGTATTCCCCAACAAACATCAGTGTCGAATAACCGCTTCTTCAAACAAATTTGGAGAAATTATTCAGCTTTCTAGAAGAAAAAGCTGAACAATTTCTCCAAATTTGTTGGAACATACAGTTATTCGGCATTGATGTTTGTTGGGTCATGGAATGAATTCGGCACTTTGACGTGAAAATGATTGTTGATTACAACATACAGCCATCCCATCTTGATAACTTTTGATCGACTGAACCACGTTTTTTCGCTTTTGACAGCTTCATTGTTATTACTCTATTTATATAATTATAGCGCTTTTACAATCAGAGTAGCATTTACTCAGTTTCCTTATATCAAGTTACTCAGTTTTTGACATTTAGCATGGAAATACGAAACTGAGTGAAAGTTACTCTATTTAGAGTAGATCTGAACGAGCGTGTTAATCGTGATAAATTTAGAGCATAATAGTACGTTCACATTACACTCTATATCACGTAATATAGCGAGATGATATCGATATTACGTTGAGGTGTTCACACTACATCGAGATGATATCATTTGACATTCACGAAAAAAAAGAACCGTTGTTTGTATACATTTGGGATATTGGTGAACATTGTAAGCATCGTATTTATTTGAGAACTATAAGAGATTAAAAATGAAAATTAATAAACAAAATTTAAGAATAATTCTTACGCAACACGTGAGACGACTTAACGTTATGAGAGATTTGTGTCGGATGAATTCTTTGCGAGAATCGTTTTATAAACGGAAGCGGTGGCAACACATATTGAGGATCATAAAGCTTCAAAAGAAACCGGTTGCATTATCTGTTCAGTTGACACGGAATCGTGGGATCAAATCAATGTGGAAGAAGGTATATATTCCCGTAAAAAAAATCAGCTTAAGACAAAACTTAACTGAATATAGCAGATAGGCTCTTGTTAGTCTAAACGCTGGTCTAACGTTCAAAATTTCAGTTTACGTTTTATTTTTGTAAATATGTCTCTAATTATTACAGAATCGTACTTGTCGCTTTTTTGAAGAGGATGCTCAAAAAAACGGAGAGGTGTTCTTCAAAGAAAACTTCCGTATGACGCGCATGAACTTCGATACAATATGCGTTAAAGTTCAAAGTATGGCGCGGCAGGATACCACGCTACGAAAATGTATCCCACTACAAAAAGAGTGGCAATTGCACTCTATGCACTTGGGTCCTCAAGTGAATATAGAACCGTTGCCAATTTGTTTGGAGTAGGCAAATCAACAGTTTGCGAAATTCTGCTTGAGTTTTGCCAGGAGATATGGACCACAATGCGCCAAGAGTATTTAGATGCGTTTCCGCTAACTAATGATCGCGTCAAAGAATGTGTTAATGGATTTCAGCAACTCGGATTTCCACAGTGCTACGGTGCAATCGGTAAGTTCTCTTTTAAGATTTATTTTCAGAATAGTATATATTTCATTCTATTATTTCAGACGGATGCCACATTGAAGTACGTCCCGGGGCAGACGACGCGGTAGATTACCATAATTATAAAGGATGGTACTCTATGGTGCTCTTTGCCTGTGTGGACTACAGGTATGTACATGCATAATTAAAGGCTGTTTATTGATGAAGAAAAAACTACTCGTCCTTTTAGTACCAATGTCTAATTTAAATATTTTTTATAGATACCGTTTTCAATATATTAACGTTGGATGTCCAGGAAGGTGCAACGACTCGCAAATTTTTGAGAATTCAAAACTGAAACGGGAAATTAATTCTTTTGACCTTCGACAGCATGCTACACAAATAAATGGCATAGATGTGCCAATTCTCTTGATTGGAGACTCGGCGTTTCGATTGCAAACCAACGTTATGAAGCCGTATTCCTTCCGGGCCGATGCACCACCTAAAGAGAGGAACTTTAATTATGCGCTTTCAAAAGCTCGGAGGGTTGTAGAAAATGCCTTTGGTCACTTAAAAGCAAGGTTCAGGCGTATTGGCAAAGGAACCGATAACGATATTGCAAATGTATCGCTTATTGTTAAAAGTTGTTGCATTATACACAACTTTTTGAACTGCCAAAACGATGCGATTAACACCAACTGGATCAAACAGTTGCATGAAATGGGAAGTATAATTCCGAGGCAACAACCGGAACAAGTAGTTACCATAACGGATATGGATCCAACTGCGCAATCAGTAAGAGACTCAATTGCCAATTACTTGAGTGAGTAAATTCAAATGTTATTGTAGGTTTTATTCAGTTATTTATTTTCAAAGAAACATAGCAAAATTTATTTTAAAGAAATAAAACTGTTACTATTAGTATTTATTTGTTAAGAAATTTGATTAACGCTTCGTTGAATTCTTTTGTGCTTTCAGTCATCTCTCGTAGAAGTTGGTTTCTTTCTTGCTCCAAAATAATTAATTTTTCGTCAGTCTCTCGTAGTTGCTCGAGTTCAGTTTCCAGAAATTCATTATTCTTTTTAAATTCAATCAGCATTTCCTGCTGAACATTAATGACGCTCCTTTTTTTTGCAGCTGATCTTCGAGATGATGATGATGATGATGATGATGACGGTGATGTCACTGGAGTTTTGGATCCATTGAGGCCCTCTTCGTCATTTGGGATGTAATTGGGTGACGATATTGTTTCGTTCAACCATTCTTCGTGGATTCCTAAAATAGATTATTTAAAATAAGGCTTAGTTGAGGTTATAACTAGTATGCTTATTTGATCATTTGACATTGCTATTTAAAACAACATTTAAGTTTTTTTTTCTCATGCAGGGTATTAATAATTTTGATTGAAATAAAATATAATCAACCTTTCATGTCGCGTTGTTCTATACTCTATTAGTCATTTCAATCCATATACAATCAGTTCTCAATCACCCCCCCCCCCCCCCCCTCTCTTTACCACGATCATTTCGATAATCCCTGTAAAATTTTCGGGGAAAAAATCATATGATAAATCATATGAACAATTATTTTTAGTCACCGCCAGAATCACAATCGGATCTTTGAACAATGTTGCACATAATCGCACAAAAAACATTCTCTCCGACACAAGTAGCAATCGTTGCTCCTGGTGGAAGGCGACCGGTATCTGGTGCATCAGTATAGATCGATAAATGAACTGGAATTCTTCAGTAGAAAAGGAAGTCCTAGCACGAACATCGCGGGAATGTGTTCGTAGTCTGGTTGTGGAACTACAGCGCACCGAACGGTGGGATCGGAATCTCAGCTCACTGCCTCAGCATTGAGTGAAATAAGTTTTGGAAGCAATTACTTTACCAACATGGAAGAAAGCAATGCGTATGTAAACCGGCTTATTCGAACTATTTAATGACGATGAAGAAGAAATTGAAATGGACGAGGAAGAGGAAGAAGAGCATATTTAGTTAATCGAACTCACCATCATCATCTGAAATGCTTTCTTCCACAACATCATCTACGTTATGGATTCTGAAAGATCCTAAAATTCTGTGGACCCGATCGTAGTATGGCCATGCAGATGGTGACCCTCCGGATGGGCCAATAGCGCGTTTTTCTTTCCTGAAAGAGAAAACAAAGTAAATGAGTGTAGTAAAGAATCTATGTAAAATGTACTTACTGGTACCTGGCCGTCAGATTGTGAATGCGAACTTTTATTTCACCAGTGGAAACGGTAAAATTGTGCTCTGAAAATATAACACGCATTTCCTCCAAAACGTGACTGTTCTTGCGGCTTCCCCGTAGATGGTAAATTTTGTCTTCCCACACTTCAAATAAAAGGTCCATTTGGTGTGTAGGCCAGATATTTCGCTTCCGTTTTTGCGTTGATGCCATTTTGTTTCCAGAAATGAAACACAATTCTGGCCCACTGAATAGTTTCCTTCAAAACAACCGATTCCTGATGATTTTGCAACACAGCATTGCAAGCCTGAGAAACCAAATTAATTTTCGTTAGTCTGGTTGAAACCTGAATTGAAAACGTATTTCCGGAACATACCTTGTACGGAATGGATGAGGACGTCGAAAAGAACGGAATTCGGTGAATCAATAAAAAATTGGACGAATACGGACTACCGGTTGGTTGACTCAAAATAGCGAAACAATAACAAAATCTGATGACAGCAGATCAGATTTACCAAAAAGCGGCAAATGTTTGATGGCTGTGTGAAATGACATAAATGCAACAAATGACGTTTAATAGAATTGATCGTGTTGCCAGCTGCTGCTTTTTAGATTTATATTACGATTGGAACGTGATATGAGCTATATCATGTTCGCATCGTGATATACAATGACAGCACGGTTACACCCCGTTCGCACTACAACCTATATTACGTGATATAGAGTATCTTGATATAAAATACCAGGTACATTATTTTCAGTGAAAACTTGATACATGGGTGCTGATATCAAGATACTCTATATCACGTAATATAGGTTGTAGTGTGAACGGGGTGTTATATGAGATATTACATGATATAGAAGGTGATATAGGTACTATATCACGAATCGAGCTATATCACTTGATATACTGTGTAGTGCGAACGTACTATAAAATCTCAAACCGATCTTAGCGAATATATTCTACACAGAAGAAAAAAAAGTACCCATTTGAGCAGTTGCCGTTGGGTATAAATAACTTACTTTTGGGTAGAATTCACCCAAAAGTCAGTTATACCCAAAATTGGCTTCCCACACGCAACTGCTCAAATGGGTACTTTTTTTTCTTCTGTGTAGAATATATTCTTTTTCTTGAATCCTAGAGGGTTTGAGCTGTTTAGTGGAATACCTGTAACTAGAACAGTCGAGTTATTAGTACGAGACACTGAAGAAGTCTGCACATTGTAGACGAAATACGCGTATCTGTCGAAGATAAGCAAAGGTAGTTGGAATTAAATGGAAGATACTAATTCTTCTTCTAATTTCTAGTTATCTTTTTCTTGGATTGTATGGACTTGGATTCTAGACAAAATAGTCAAGGGGTCGAAAGGAACAATTGTAAACAATGACTTAAAACGTAAATTTCTTGGAAATGCCAGTCCGCATAATCACAAACCATTCTTAGACCATTTCCCTTATTGTTGACGACCGTTTCCGTTATTGTTACGCCATTTACCCTTATAGTTGACAACTATAAATTTACAATCTCCTATATAGTTTTTGTTAAGTATGCAAACTCTACAATCCCCTACACGCTAAGATGAGAATACCTAAAATTAGGTATTAATTTTACCTAATATTAGGTATTGTTGACAATACCCAAAATATCGTTGATATTAAACGATAATTAACAGTAATTTTTACTGAGATTTGGGTAATGTGCACTTTCCAATAGTGGACGTTATTATTTACCTAAAATTGAATAAATTTCACGTCACTGAAGCAGAGTGGTCGTCATATTTTTCCAAGTGAAAACGTTATTAATTATCTTATAATCATATTTTATTCATGTCCAAATCATTGAAGCAATAACTTTTGCATTAATTTTTTGTTCTATCTCCGACGGATCCTTGTGGAGAGAGTTTGGTGCAGTTCGGCATCAATGTTGAATCGATGCAGATAAAATATTTCTGTAGTGGAGGAATCCAGCTACATAATGCAAAAGCGAGGTTAATCGTCGTCGTCGATGAC
This sequence comes from Aedes japonicus, assembly GCA_034211315.2. Taxonomy (NCBI): domain Eukaryota; kingdom Metazoa; phylum Arthropoda; class Insecta; order Diptera; family Culicidae; genus Aedes; species Aedes japonicus. The sequence continues at coordinate 23,983 of JASCZW010009732.1, forward strand.
GCTTTTGCAAAATTATTTTTCGAACTGTTTATCAAAATAATTCGTGATTAAAAGAGCAAAAAATTGTCGATAATGGCGATACTAACCAGTAGCATATAGTTTAAAAAAAATAACCAGAAAAATATTATCAATTTCAGTTTTAAATACTAAGATGTTTAACCTCACTTTAGCTTTAGTTGGATTCATCCAATATCTTTATTGATACTTTTTTTTTAATACAAAATAAATTTTGTCATTCATCTGATTATTTGTTTCTCTTTGAGTGCAGAATTTGTAAAACTAGTTCAAATGGATAAATTCTCAAATGGCATGTTTATTTTTAAGCATTCTGTAAAAAAAAACTTCAAAAAAATACCCAATTTTGAGTAAAAAGTCACGATACAAAATCGGTAATATTTATCGTCTATCTTCCTTCAATACTATTACCCAATATTAGGTAATCTGTGTTTACGCATAATTTAGGTATGTGCACTTTTGAGCGATTATCGGTACTTTTTAACGATCTCTAGGTATTCTGATCTGAGCGTGTACGCCGTTGCTCAACCCCATCATTTGTCGGCGCCACTGCTGTCAAACTCCGGTTTGGTTTTTCTTTGTACTTGCTACCTATTTTTATTACAACAAACAGTGTGAATAAAACACGCGCTTTTACGATTTGTTTCTCCACGAATGTTGTCTTTTATTTCGATCCGTAAATTCCTTCCGCCGGATTATTTCAGGTTATGGGCCCAGTAACGTTTGTCGCGAGTGTCGATTGAAATCATGACGGAAGAAGAGAAGCACGAACGGTTCCTGCTCCCGCTGTTCGACGGGACAAACTTTACAGCGTGGAAGTTTCGCATGCGCGTATTGTTGGAGGAGCAGGAGCTTGCTGAGTGTGTGGAGGCAGAGGCTGCTAATTTGCCGGATTTGCGGGACGCAGCGGGCGACAGCAATGACGTGAAGCAGGCAAAGTTGGCGAAGCGGGTGAAACGTGAGAAGAAGGACAGAAGATGCAAGTCGATTCTGGTGTCCCGCATACACGATTCCCAGTTGGAATATGTGCAGGAGAAGGCGACACCGAAGGCGATTTGGGATGCTTTGGTCCGCGTCTTCGAGCGGAAGAGCATCGCCAGCCGGATGCATTTAAAACGGCAGATGCTGTCGCTGAGGCTAGAATCCGGAAATCTACAGGATCATTTCCTCCGGTTTGATCGTTTGGTAAGGGAATACCGAGGTACGGGCGCTGTAATCGAAGAAAAAGATGTCATTTGCCATCTGCTGCTTACCCTCGGGCTGGCATACGCGACCGTCGTGACGGCTTTAGAGACGATGCCCGAAGAAAATTTGAATTTGGAGTTCGTAAAGTGTCGTCTTTTGGACGAGGAAATCAAGCAGCGTGGCGGTGCAGGTGCGGAATTCTATTCACCGAAACTGGAGGTCGCAGCGTTTTCAGGATCGAAGAAGAAAAGCGAAAAGAAGAAGAAGAAGCCGTTTCGATGTTTTGGGTGCCAAGAAGAAGGACACAAGTTGTCGGAATGTCCGAAGAATCAGCACAAGAAGAGTACGAAACCGAGTAACCAGCAATCCAAGGCGAATTTGACAGATGGTGGGGAAGTTGTTTTTGTTACGACGACGGAAAGTAACGATCGTGTGGAACGATGTTTGGTCCAGTGGTTCGTAGACTCCGGGTGCTCGGACCATATGGCGAAATACAAAGAGTTGTTCGATGAGCTCGTTCCGTTGCAGAAACCAGTGGAAATCGCAGTCGCTAAAAACGATCAGTCCATTATGGCGTACCACTCCGGGACGGTAAAGTTGCAGTCCGTCGTGAATGGAAAGTGCATCCCGTGTACGGTGACGAATGTACTGTATGTTCCATCGCTGCGGTTTAATTTGTTTTCGGTACTGAGTGTTGAGAAGAAAGGAATGCTCGTTGTGTTCGATAATGGACGAGTCAGTATCTACAACGGTTCCGAAATTGTTGCTACCGGTGCGCGTCGCGGAAAGCTCTACGAGCTGAATCTGTTGAAGATCGAAGACTATGGCAGTGCGTCAATGTTAACATGTGGCCGTATCACTAAGGAGCTTGAGTTGTGGCACCGTCGGTTCGGCCACTTGAACTTGAAGCAACTTCAACAGTTAATTAGTAGAGAGATGGTCGACGGATTGCAACCGGTAACGAAAAGTTCGGATGATAGTGTAGTAATTTGCGAGCCGTGCATTATCGGTAAACAAACCCGAAAGCCTTTCCCCACGCGCGTAGGCAAACGGTCGTCGCGAGTGCTTGAGGTTGTCCACTCGGACGTATGTGGACCGGTGACGCCGATCGGGAGGAACGGTGAACGATTTTTCGTCACATTCATTGACGATTATAGTCATTTTGTCATGATTTTCCCTATGAAGAGAAAGGACGAAGTGAATGAATGGTTTGTGTATTATGAAGCGCTAGTTACTGCCAAGTTCGGTACGCGTATCTCCCGCTTTGTGTGCGACAACGGAGGGGAATACAAAAACAATGCGTTGCAGTCGTTTTGCCAGAAGAAGGGGATCGAGATTCAGTGGACGGTTCCGTACACACCAGAACTCAATGGAACCAGTGAACGGATGAACCGCACCGTGATCGAGAGGGCTCGTGCGATGCTTGAAGACTCTGGACTGGACAAATCGTTTTGGGTCCAGGCGGTTCGAACTCGCAGCGTACTTGATAAACCGATCACCAACGAGTGCAATCGATCCGGATAAGACTCCCGCAGAGCTTTGGGACGGAAAACGGCCGGATTTGTCAAGGCTTAGGAGTTTCGGATGTGCTGTCTACGTGCATGTCCCACAAGAACGTCGAAAGAAGCTTGACCCTAAGGCGTGGAAGGGGTTTTTTGTTGGATATGCGGCGAAAGGCTATCTAGTATGGAATCCCAAGGAAAACTCGCTTGTAGTCGCTCGCGATGTGGATTTTCTGGAGCAGCAGGCGTTCAGAGAAGAAAATGCGAAGAAACAGGAAGGTGTATCGGTGATTCGTGTCGGTGGACTTGAATGCGACACTGAAGAAGAGCAAAGTGATATGGACTGTGAATCGTCGGGTGGTTCCGATTTCAAGTCGGACGAAATCAGAAGCAATGATGATGATGACGATGAACCGTTTACGAGTTTCGTTGATGACGAACTTGCTCCAGACAGTGAAGTTGACTCAAGTGCGCGTCCGACTAGGAATCGCAATGCCCCGTCGTGGTTTAGTGACTATGAAGTTTACTATGCCGGTTTCACGCTGAATGCGATGTCGTATGTGGATGGCTTGCCTAATACAGTGTCGGAGTTGCGGAAAAGAGAAGACTGGCCTTTGTGGAAGCGAGCGATGCAGGAGGAGATGGATTCGTTGGCAAGAAACGATACATGGTCCTTGGTAGAGCTGCCTGAAGGGCGAAGTGCCGTCACTTGTAAGTGGGTTTTTAAAGTGAAGCCATCCGACGACGACGATGCGCCACGGTATAAGGCAAGATTGGTGGCCAAAGGATTCACTCAGAAGCAAGGGTTCGATTACTCTGACACCTATTCGCCTGTGGCACGGATGGACACGTTACGTATGGTGCTTGCACTGGCAAACCATGAAGGGTCGACTGTCCATCAAATGGACGTGAAATCCGCCTTCCTCAACGGGGAGTTGTCCGAAGAAATATTCATGTGTCAGCCGGAAGGTTTCGACCAGGGGAACGGCCTCGTGTGCCGTTTGCGTAGATCCCTGTACGGCTTGAAACAGGCGACTAGGTCGTGGAATGAAAGATTCCATAATTTCGTCGTTGGTTTGGGTTTTGTGAGAAGCTATAATGACCTGTGCTAGTACCGTCGTGGATCAGGAGAGACGCAAGTTATCCTGGTGATTTACGTGGATGACGTGCTCATCACAAGTGCTTCCTGTGAGCTAGTCGGTACGATCAAGAAATGTCTCGCTACCGAGTTTGAAATGACGGACGTCGGTGAGGTGAAGAACTTTCTAGGAATGCGAATCGATCGGAACGTCGATGAGAAAACCCTTCGGATCAGTCAACGACGCTATTTGGAGAATCTTTTGGATCGGTTCCAGATGTCGGACTGCCGTCCGATCGCCACGCCGCTGGAAAACAGGCTGAAACTACCCAAGGGCGAGGAATCGAAGAGAACATCGAAGCCCTATCGAGAGCTGGTTGGTTGCGTGATGTACGTTTCATTAACGTCCCGGCCGGATTTGGCTGTTGCTGCGAATTATTTCAGCCAGTTTCAGTCATGCCCCAACGAAGTACATTGGGTCCATCTACGTCGTGTACTACGTTACATCAAAGGAACGTTGGATCTTGGACTCATTTATCGAGGATGCGATGCAGGCCCACTGCTTGAAGCCTATTCGGACGTGGACTGGGCGAATGATGCTGCTGATCGTCGGTCTGTATCGGGTGCCTTGTTCAAGGTGTACGGTTCAACTGTAAGCTGGAGTGCGAAAAAGCAAGCTACCGTATCTTTGTCTTCTACGGAGGCTGAGCTAATTGCCCTCTGTGCGGCTACTTGTCATGGCCAGTGGCTGGTCAGGATTCTGAAAGATCTAGGAGCGAAGCCTGTGACTCCTATCACCTACCATGAGGATAACCAGTCTACAATGAAAATTGCCGCAAATCCGAAGGATTCTGGTCGTCTGAAGCACTTGGACGTGAAGCACTTCTTTGTTCGAAAGCTTCTGGAGAGAAATCAGATTCGGATCGAGTACATCCCTTCGGCAATGCAACAGGCGGACATACTAACGAAGAGTCTTCCAGGACCTTCCTTCAGGAAGCTTCGAGAGTACCTAGGATTGGCCGATTGCAGTGTTTGAGCGGGCGTGTTAAGTATGCAAACTCTACAATCCCCTACGCCGTTGCTCAACCCCATCATTTGTCGGCGCCACTGCTGTCAAACTCCGGTTTGGTTTTTCTTTGTACTTGCTACATATTTTTATTACAACAAACAGTGTGAATAAAACACGCGCTTTTACGATTTGTTTCTCCACGAATGTTGTCTTTTATTTCGATCCGTAAATTCCTTCCGCCGGATTATTTCAGTTTTAACAATATGTCAGATGGTAACAGGCCAAATAACAATATGCTGAATAGGCGGTTAAGTTACACACTTAGAAATTAACACCGAACTCGGTTCAATTTTCTACCGAACCACATCGGTTACCAACACGAAACCGAATAAATCGTTTATATATGGAAGAATCCAGGTTGAAAAAAGAAGAAGACACCGAGTGGTGATAAATCTGACAGCTCCCATGTTAAAGTATAGGACGAACATTTTAAAATGCTTATAAAAAATTCAAATAAAATTCTAATTAAAAGCGGTTTGTTGTATGATGTAAGAAAAATCCAAAACTACTCAATAAAGACATTTTCAGCAAAATAAAAAATCAATCAAAATAATGCCCCTATTGTGCAGTTTAGGATTTTTCTTACATCATACAACAAACCGCTTTTAATTAAACTTTCATTTGAGTTTATTAGAAGCATTTTAAAACGTTCGTCCTATACTTTCACATGGGAGCTGTCAGATTTATCACCACTTAGTGTCTTCTTCTTTATTAAACTTGGATTCTTCTATACTGTTTTCGGGTGACTTTTTAGAACCAAACCCGAGTTTCGGTTACTTTACACTGTAACCCGCCAGTACCCATTAATGGGTAAAATATCACCCATTTCGAACTTAAGTGGGTTAACTCCTTTAATGGGTAAAACGATTTTACCCATTAATGGGTAAACAGTCTGTACGTCAGACTACCGGGTATTTTTTACCCATTTTTCAAAATGTTTGTTATTTGGGAAATGGGTATGAAATACCCATTTTACTAAACGTTTTTTATGCAAGATATGAATAAGAAATACCCATTTTTCGAAATGTTTGTTATTTGCGAAATCGGTATAATTTTTCGTGTTTTTAGTTGTGATATTGATTAATGAGCATTTGCATGAAAATAATAGGTCGCCATTACTGTATTTGCATTTGTGTATTTGTTTGTAATTACAAACTTTAAGCCTCAGGCCTTTTACCTCTCATGTATGTCAAGTTTTGTTCGGGGGTTTTCACATCGACAAATATTCCAGCGACGTTCAAGTGATCTATTGAAGCGGTCATCACATCGTTATCATCCAGAGAGATGCCTACATCGGCTAAACATTTCCTAGGGGCTTCCGTAGAAAAATGCTTGATGAATGCTTGAACTTTACGCTCCGGAAGCGACACATACTGGGAAGTACTGTTCTACTAATGAAATCGACGCATTTTATATAATAATAATAAATTATTTACGTACCTCTCAGATTTTGAAAGCTTTCGCTATCCAATCTAGCCTTCAGTTCTTCTATATTATGCGCGTTTTCGTGGACGAGATTCCAACGCGAAGTTTTTTTCATTTTTTGAACAGCGCACTTTCAACTACCCATTAATGTGTGGAAAAATACCCATATTTTAGTCTCTCATTGAAAATAAAAAATGGGTATTTAGTATGCATTATTTTGATTTTAAAATTACCCATTATTTTGACAGCTTCATATACTATCAAAAAATGGGTACATTTTCACCCATTAATGGGTACTGGCTGGTTACAGTGTATGATATATTAGACAGATAAAAATGAAAGATGAACCGAACAGTACGGTAAAGCAAGGATATTCAAGCGTTCGGTACACGAGAACCGAGGAAACTCCGTAAACTGAACCGAGCCTTCGCTGAATATTCTTAAACATCAAACACTTCTCTTTGAGTCAATTCCGCGACAGCTTTGTCTGCCGAAAAAGTCGGTTATTTTAGCAGACTTGATAAGACCTGAAAAATCGTCAGTCATTTTATCTCCCGTATGCGCGTGAAATGTGTTTTGCCAAAATTCTTCCTACTGTGTCGTTTTTTCAGGTGAAAATAAAAAAAAAAGAACAGGAAAATGCACGTCGTTGAGTAATGCATGAGGATTATGAGGATGAGGCTAAATAAACAATGTACCTAACTGACAAAACTAGTTTTATTACTAAAATTCGAAACTATTTCAACCCAAAATTCCAGCTGTGCCATGAAGAACCGAATTCCGTGAATGCAACAGAAAAGTCGGTTTGTTTGACAGTGTTCGGTAGCATTTGAGTAAACCGATGTTCGGTTATTGCTGACTGGATTTATTTTTATCAACCGAGTTTTTCGGTAAATTTGACAGTTTGGTAGAAAATAAAAATTTAACGAGAACTCGGTTGCTCCAATTTGAACCGAACAGACAACCGAGCGTTCAGCAGATGAAAACTCGGTTGAAATTCAACCGAGTTCGGTTTTATTTTTTAAGTGTGTAGGTTACTATAAAAAACTGGCAATTTTCACGAACAAAATTTTGGCTGTACTCTATGCCAAAAGGTTAGTATATAATGCAGACCGAGTGCAGACAATAAAAAACCTTTCAATGACAATATGGCATACATTAACAATATATGTTTATGTAGAGGTTGTATGGTGAACATCAGATTAAACTATTCGATAACAATAACATAAAATGTGATAATATATCTTACATTCGAAATATAGTTTTGACTTTATAGCAAATTGTTTTTCGTTATGCGGGAGGTTGCTAACATCTATATCCACTACCGATGGGAAGGTAATAACTCACTACACACATAGAAAATTTTACAGTATTAGGTAATTTTTTACCGAACTTTCAACAGCTGAACAGTTCGGTAATCGGATTTAACGGATTTCGGTAAAATTTGACAAGTTCCGGTAATTTTTTTACCAAAATACTGTGAAATTTCACCGAAATCCGGTAAATCGGATTACCGAACGTTCAGCTGTTGAAAGTTCGGTAAAAAATTACCGAATACTGTAAAATTTTCTAAGTGTGTACATATATCTGTTTCTGGTGCTATTTTTGTTGTCAGAGTAAGCAGATCGTAGAAAAATTCGCTAGAGGTCATTGTTTACAAATGTTACTTTCAACCTTTTGACTATTTTGTCTAGGATTGTATGTTTCCTCCTGAACTTTAGACAAAATTCCTCATGAACTTCTCGGCAGTGACTTCTTATTTTCTCCGACATTCACATTTAAGCACCCAACCTTACCCTCCAGAAACATTTGGTAAGATTTTTCCTGAACATAGGTACTTTCTATACTTCTTATCAGTCCCATCCTGAACTAAGACGAAAATTTCCGCAAAACTTTGGAAAAATACTCTCCAGAATTTATTGGAAAATCTTGTTAAAGTTATAAGAAGTTTCTTCCTGAACTTAACTGAACTTCCGATATATCTAGGGTTTTTTTTTCATTAGGGCGAATCTACAATTGAGAGATTCTCTCCTGGCTCGCTCTCTTTCATTCATAAACCAATCACCTTTGCGTTTTTCATTCTACTATTTGTAGAGTATGCTAGCCAGCACTGTTGTGTTTCGATCTGTACTAAAGAAAAAAAAATGGCGCTGTAATGAATGAAAGAGAGCGAGCCCGGAGAGAATCTCTCAATTGTAGATACGCCCTAATGAAAAAAAACCCTAGATATGCTCTTCTGAGCTTCAGGGGAGTATTCTCCTGAACTACGGGGATGTTTGTTCCTGAGAAGTTCCTGCTTGAACTACTAGAAAGCTCCCCCTATACTTCTGGAAAGTTTCTTCTTGATTTTATCAAAAATATCTACCTGAACTTCTGGGATTTCGTGAACTTTGAGAAGTTCTCATTCTGAAATGCTGGAATGTTCGATTCGAAACATTAGGGAAGCTCTCTAGCACTTTTGGGTGGTTTCAACTAAACTTTTGGTCTCTTCGGAACTTCTGAGAAGTCCTCTTGTGAACTTCTGAGGAGTTCTTCACTGATTTTTTTTTTGGGAAAATTCTTTCTTGATCCTACAGGTAGTGCCATCTCTGGTAAATTTCTTTCTGAAATTAGGGGAGTTTTTTCTTGAGCTTATTCTTTCAAAACTCCTGAACTGCGAGTTAATTTTTGTTGAAACTATGGGAAAGCCGTCTCCAATATTTTGAGGAAAATTTCCCATAAATTCTGAATTTTGGGAAGTTTTCTCCAGAACTTTGAAAAAGCTTGTTGAAACTATTGGAAAATTCGTACTCAAATTAGAAAGTAGTACCCCCAATGCTTCTGGAAAGATTCATTCTGGTCTCTCTAGAGAATTTTGAGATATGTTTATTCTGAAATTTTGAAATGTTCTCCTCTGAGCTATGCAAAATCTGCCTTGCACTTCCTAAGGATTTTTTCCCCTGATATTTTGAGAAATTAAAGTTAGTGCCCTTCCTGGTAAGTTCCTGTCTAAAGTTTGGGCGGTTTTTTCTGAACTTCTGTGAAGTTCAATTTTGAATTTCTGTGAAGAACTCCAAAATCTCTGAAAAGTTTCTAACTTCAAAGAAGTCCTATTTCCTAGTTTCTAACTTCAAAGAAGTCCTATTCCACTTCGTTCTGAAGCTATGATAAGTCTTCTCCTGATTCTTGGGGAAATTCTGTCCTGAAGTTCTGGTAATTATGATCTTGAACTTCGATAATATTCGATCTTGAATGTTCTTCTTGCTCCCAATACTTCTGAGAAGTTTCTACCTGACCATCGGAGAAGTTTTTTTTTCGAGGAAGACTCTTCCTCGGGAATTATCTTCCCGAAGCTCTGGGAAGTCGTCTTCTAAACTTTCCAGGATGTACCCTAAATTGTGAGTCTTTTCTTTCTTTACTTCTAGAAATCTAGGACTAATTCAGAGCTATATTTCTAAATCCCTAGTACAGATGTACTGAAATGATGAATTTAGTAGTACTTTGGAAAACTTTGAGTTTCAAGATTTATTTCAATAGCTCAGAACTTTTACTGTTTTTTTGTCCCCCGAGTAGCAACCAACTGGGCTTTAGAACAACAAACCCAGCAACCCCTTTTTACGGTAAATTTCTCAAATTTGATTTGTATTGTTGTGAACCTTGACTTTCGTTTGAAAATAATTTTTCACACGGGATTGAACACGCGTGGGATTGAACACTTCCATAAGTAGGGACTCCATGTTACCCTCGGAAAGGGCCTATACGATACTTATCTCCGGAACCATTGTGTCTCCAGGTAGCCCGCCGCTTTCGTTTCTTCAAGGATTTCTACTTTAAATGATAACTACGATATTAAAACAAAAATATTGCAACAAAGCTTCTTACCGTATCTAAAATACTGTTAAGATCCTTGTACGTTTTAAATCCGAAGTTTAAAGAATACCTTTATGTGAAATTTAAAAAAATATTTAAAATATCTGTAAAAGTATGCAACATAAATAAAATGTCTGCTAAATGTCTGCATCGTTAGAAAAATCTGCAAATTTACAGCCATGTCTGTGAATATGGCGTCCCTGTCACCAATTACTAATGAACCTGTGCACGCTTCTTTTGTTTTTTTTTACCTTTACTGTGAGCCTTGTTTTGATGTTGTCTCACTCACTCTCACAGGACGCTTGATAACATGGCTCACAGTGAAAGTCAATTTTTTTATAGCGTGCACAGGCTCATGGTTTCTCTTCTTTCTCCTGTTCTTTTCACTATCCTATGACCGCTATAACTCTTCAAAAGCAGAAACACCTAGACAACACTGAGCAATAAGTCAAGAACGGTATAAAACCATAGACTAACTCTAAGACCAGTAGGTCCCATACAAAAACGATTTTTTTCTTGGCTCAGTCAGTACTAGAACATCGGTCCCAAGCTTAATAATGCGCCCCTAATAATGAACTCTCACGAACATACTCTCAAATATTCTGTCAAAATGACACAGCAAATCAAAACAAAGGCGCAAATATGTATAACAAGGTGCTGGCATCAAGCTGTAATTCGGACCAAGGGGTTCTACAACAGTGAACCAATTTCAAAATTTGAAATAAGAACAAATAAAAAAAAAGCGTCTTACAATCCCACTCCACTAAAGCGTTAAGTGATTTGTGTGATTGCTTATTTTATCCACGCTTTTCATGTACTCATATTATTTTAAGTGGTGAAAATAACAAATTAATGAACCTTGATGGATTAGTGTGAACAAGCCTTACCTATTACGATTTCACGCGGTTTTGATGTTTATTTTGTTGAAACGTTTGCGCACTCATGTCACTTTGTCATATTGAAGCTGGATTCCGCAAAATAACAAGTTAAACTATGACGTGTGTAGTTCTCGTCCACTGAAAACGATTCTATGGAATGGACGAGTTTTTTAAGGCATGAAATGTTTTTATGGTGGTTCAAGGCCCCTCCTCCCTCTAAAAAGGGGGACAAATGAAACAAATTTCAACCAAACATGAGAACTATACCTACTGCTTTGCAAATTTGTATTCAGTGGTTTTTGGGTCCGGGAAAGCATCTTATGATAGTTCGAGAGCCCTCCCGCCTTTAAAAAGGGGGGCTCCCATGCAAATGAAAAACTATTTTCTGCAAAACTCAAGAACTAATCAAACAAATGGAACCAAATATGGCATGCGGAGGTTTTTGTAGATGAAAACTGCTTCAATGCTTATTTGAGACCTCTCCCTTTTCTGAAGGGGGGGTTAACTCTCATACAAATGAAACACAAATTTATGCCATAACTCGAGAACTAATCAAGAAAATGAAACCAAATTTGGCATATAGAGGTTTTTGAAGGAGAGAAATGTTCTTATGGTCATTGAGACTCTTCCGCCTTCTGAAGGGGGGGGGGGTCTCAAACAAATGAAACACAAATTTCGGCATAACTCGAGAACTAATAAAGCAAATTGAATCAAATTTGGCATGTGAAATTTTTTTATAGCAGAGACATATTCCTATGGTGGTTTAAGATCACTCTGGGTCCCATAGAAATGAAACGCAATTTTCTGCATAACTCGAGAACTAATAAAGCAAATGAAATCAAATTTGGCATGTGGGGGTTGTTGGAAACAGGATTTTTATATATATTAAAATGGATTTCTGTCTGACTGTCTGTCTTACCGATCGGAGTGAAAATATGTATGCAGGTATTGTTGGGGCTGGGGAAGGTTCTTATGGTTGTTTGAGACCGTTTCCCCCTTCCGGCTCGCATACAAATGAAACACAAATTTCTGCATACCTTGAGTACTAATCTAGCAAATGGAATCAAAAATGGTATGCGGGGTTTTTTTGAATGCAAAAAATGTTTCTATGGTGAATTCAAACACAAACTTCAACAAATCCTGAGAATTATCTAGGTAACTAAGCCACAAACTGTGTATTGTCTGGGTAAGAAGAATGTTCTGATAGAAGTTTGAACTCCTTATTACTATAAATAAACTCATTAAAAAAAGCGTCAGTTCTATGTAATGTTCACTCATTTAGTTGCAGGCGTAGCAACGCTCGCACCGGGATCAGCTAGTAAATAAATAAATAAATAAAATGAAGCGCAAGAGAGTTGCTGTTATCGGCAAAAATTTTCAGTATAGCATTTGTCGTCTTTTGACAACATCATATTAGTTGCAGATCTTTTAGCAGAGATGGAGCTGTAGTCTATGTTTGTCAAATGAAGCTTGAGAGAGTTGCCGTCTTAGGCATAGTTTTTCGCGTTATAATATGTTGTCTTTTGTCATTACCATTATTTTAACCATATTTGGAAACAGATCGTTTAACGTTTAAAAACGTGTTCAAAATATATGATCTACTAGTAAGTTCACACTACAGGTTATATTACGTGATATAGAGTATCTTGATTAGCAGTGGGCGATCTCGATCCGTTTTTTACTGGATAGATTTTTTGGGCTCGATTAATCGATATTTTGAATCGATCCTATACAGTTAGATTTTTGAGTCATCAGAGTGATTGCAACATGTTTTTTTTTAAACTCTTTATTTGTTCCAAATTTATCAATAATTACATTTCATGTTAATCTAGGTGCTCCAACAACTACCGTAATGTATCAACCTTAATTGTTAAAATATATACTAATTTTGTTTACATTGTTCATGCCTTAGCAGTTCAGTATTTTAAACAGGTTATAATGCCTGCGTGTCAGTATAACAATAATAATTTTAAAACTAAAAACAAACTAACATTAATTTTAACTAAGCATAAAGGGAATTAATTATTGCAAAAGAAGATTGCAACGATTTTTATCTGAAATTATTAATTATTTTGTTGGACATTTGCTCTAAAGTCTCAACATTCGAAATTCGATGTACTTCGTTAGTACTGTAACAAGAAGGCAGCTTCAAAATCATCTTCAGAACTTTGTTTTGGATCCTTTGAAGTGTTTTTTTCCTGGTAGCACAACAACTAGACCATATTGGAACAGCATAAAGCATGGCCGGTCTAAAAATTTGTTTAAATATTAGTAGTTTGTTCTTCAGACAAAGTTTTGATTTTCTGTTTATAAGAGGAAATAAACATCTATATAATAAAAATGAGTTGGGGTTTCCTTTGACACGATTTAACTCGCGAGCGGAAGGACCGATTGGTGTGAAATTTTGTATGCAGAGTTTTTTGGGACCGGAGAACAATCTTATGATGGTTTGAGACCCCTCCCTTCACTGAAAAGGGGGGCTCCCATACAAATGATACACAAATTTCTACACAACTCGAGAACTAATCAAGCAAAGGAAACCAAATTTAGCATGTGTGAGTTTTTGAAGGCAAAAAAGGTTTTTATGGTAGTCAGAGACCCCTCCCCTCTCTAGAAAGGGAGGCTCCCATACAAATGAAACAGAAGTTTCTGCATATATCAAGAACTAATCAAGCAAATGGAACCAAATTTTGCATGTGGGGTTTTCTGGTGGCGAAAAATGTTTCTATGGTAGTTTGAGACCCCTCCCCTCTCCTAGAAGGGGTGCTGTCATAAAAATGAAACTGAAATTTCTTCATGACTCTAGATCTAATAAAGTAAATGTAACCAAATTTGACTTGCGGGGATTTTAAAGGCAATAAATGTTTCTACGGTGGTTCGAGACCCCTCCTCCCTTTTGGTAGGGGGAGGGCGGGGCTCCCATACAAATGAAACACAAGTTTCTGCATAACTCTAGAACTAATCAAGTAAATGGAACCATATTTGACAGGTAGAGGTTTTTGAAGGCAATAAATGTTTCTAAAGTAACTCGAGACCCCTCCGCCCTCTGTAAGAGGCGGGCTCTCATACTAATGAAACACAAATTTGTGCATAACTCGAGAACTAATCAAGCATATGGAACCAAATTTGGCATGTGGAGGTTTTTGGAGGAGAGAAATGTTTCTATGGTAGTTTGAGACTCCTCCGCCATCTGGAAGGGAGGGAGGGGGTTTCCATACGAAAACAACATAAATTTATGCCTAACTCGAGAACTAACCAAGTAAATGGAACCAAGTTTGGCATATGGAGGTTTTCGAAGGCAATGATTGTATGGTGGTTTGAGAAACCACCCCCCTCTGGAAGGGAGGGCTCCCATACAAATGAAACACAAATTTCTACCAAAAATGAGAATTATCCAGGTTACTTAAACAAAAAACGTGTGTTTCTCGGATAAGAAGCATGTTTTGATAGAAGTTTGAACCCCTGCTTTTTCAAGAAAGAAAAAACTCATTTCGGAAAAAAAAAACCATAAACGTGCCAGTTATATTGAACTTTCCTTCATTTAGTTGCAAGCGCAGCAGCGCACGCACCGGGCTATCTTCTATATAATAAAAATGAGTTGGGGTTTCCTTTGTCACGATTTAACTCGCGAGCGGAAGGACCGTTTGGCAAGATTTTTGCTTTTTTGGATTCGTCTTGGACACCGCTGTGTTTATGCATTGCAAAAGTCGGAAAAATTCACTGTAGGAGTTACAAAACTGCGAAAATCACAAATTGCTGGTCAGTTGTGAAGAAATCTAACACGATCTCACCGAAATGGATCTAGAGTGCGGTGCTACAGTATTTGACATATGGTGGCTGAAGATCAATCAGCAAATGAAGTTATTTTCAACTGTTTTCGTTGAATTCAGGTGACGATCTTTGAGGACAGATTGACACAGAATTGCAGGAAATGGTAAGTTTAATTTATAGAATTAACATTAAACACAATCAATAACGTGATGTATTTTTCAGTTGTCCGCGTTTTATTTTGATTGTGATTGAATACATCGGAATCGACAAAATTGGTTAGTATATAGTAAAATATACCTTATCTTCAAAATTCATTCATCAACTGTGCTTCAATGTTAATTTTTATTATTCGAATTAAGAACGAGCCATGCCAAAAGTGAAACGCACTAACATCGGTTGTCGTACCCGTAATGCAAATTTACAAAGGCAAATTCGAGCCAACCAACAACGAGAGAATCAGAATGGCCCAACGCAAGGAAGCACGTCAATAACCCACGTATCGCAAAATGAGGTAGAACGATTGAGAATAGAAGAACATCGTTCAACCGATGCAAGAGAGCAACAAAATTTAAACCGTCCAGAGAGCGGCCGATCGGCCAATGCTTTTGATCGCTTGGCATTCCGCTACGATTCAGCAAAAGATTATGCTGCCGACTCATCGGTGGCCATTGGATCGATGATTGTTGTCTGTCCATACTGCAAGGCGTTAAAGTTTCCGAAGGAATCAAACGGATTGTGTTGTGCAAGTGGTAAGGTGAAATTACCAGCACTGAATCCACCACCAGAGCCCTTGCACACACTGGTGTCTGGAACAGATAATGTATCGAAGCAATTCCTGTTGAACATTCAAAAATACAACAATTGCTTCCAAATGACATCGTTTGGGGCGACAAATATCGTAAGGGGATACCTTCATGCCCACGTTTAAGGTAATTAATTGATTAATTTCATCGGTTTACATTAACAGCTCTCGATTGCATCAATTCGTTGAACCTTATACTGCCAAAGCCCTGCCAAGGTTTATGGAACCAATGCAAATGAGACTGCATTTTTGAGCAAATTTTCAACCAGTTGTAGCAAAGATTACGTTTAAATTTGTAGTAAATTGGTTGAAAAATCCATGCAAAATGTATTGTTGAGGACACAAAATCTTTACCTAAAACATAAATCCGATTGCAAGTCTTCAGTAAATCGATTTTTATGAAATTTTTATTGAACATCGATAATTTTGTAGTTTCATCTGGCAAATACTGAGCAAAATCTGATACATAACAGCAAAACTTATGTAGAACAAACAAAAAATGTTGCCAACTTTTCCTTCAAATACTTGAAATCGAAAAAAAAAAATTATCAAATGAAAGTTAATGCTTCAAAAATCTTAATACATTTTCACAACAGTTAAATTAAAAGTACAACAAATCGACATGACCAACCATTTATTTAATCTTTTCATTTCCATACAAAATTATAGATTCAAGGTCAAATTTATCATCGGGCAGGTGCGTTGTTGCCTGTAGATGATGCAGAGCACAAGTTTTTGCAGATTAATTTCATGGGAAATTCAAGTGAGGAAGTAGATCAACGTTGTGTAAATGATCCTTCGGTTAGAAGGAAATTGTTGAACAATTGCAAAACTTCTTGCATCAGCATAATGAATTAATTAGATTATTCAAAACTGCACTGGACCACATGCCATCCGATGATCACAAAATTGTAATCCGAGCCGACAAAATCCCTGCAGGAGAACATGTAAGACGATTTAACGCACCAACTATTGACGAAGTTGCCATAGTCGTTGTTGGAGAAAATTTAGCATCCCGAGATATTGTACTACACCGCCGAAATGATCAACTACAGCGCGTGTAGCAGCCACGTAAC
>JASCZW010009733.1:0-40613 GCA_034211315.2 Aedes japonicus
TTCTTCAGACAAGAGATTTTTAACATATTGCTATACGACTAAGTGTCTGAAAAATAGGACCCCGCGATATTTTGGACCCTTTTCAAGCATGAGTAATTCTCTGTCAAACTAGGTCACCATTGCACACTGGGCCAGAATGAAAAATTAGCAGGAATAAATTATTTTCACTTTGAAGATGCAACTTTAGAACAAAACTGTCCTCGGCAAAGTTGCAGCTTACACTGATAGGCAAAATAAAGTGCCCATCTCATCGTTTTTTCAATTTCTCTCATTTACTTGGTTCAAATTAAAGTAAACACACTGTATTTTTTTATTATCTTATTTTTTATATTCTTTTTAAGTTTCACTTATGGAATACTGCAGAAAACAAAGGAGTTTTACTTAAAGAAAAAAATCAATTTGTGTTGAGAAAAACAACAGTGACAAAATAAAGTGCCCACTTCATTTAGGCTTCAGAAACATAAATTAAAGTAAAATAAAAGCATTTCAATAATTGATGTGTCCTCCTGTGGCCTTCAGGACCTCCTGCAGGCGCTTCGACATGCTATCGACCAGGTTCTTTAGGTGCTTTGGATGTAGCTCTTCCCAGGCGCGCTCCAGGGCTTCAAAATAGTTATTTTTATTGGTAACACCAGTTTTGTCAACCCTGGCATCGAGAATCGCCCACAAATTTTCGATGGGATTGAGGTCCGAGCTTTGTGGAGGCCATTCCAGCGGTTTGATCCGACAAGACCGGAAGAAAGACTTGGTCTTCTTGGCAGTATGCTTCGGGTCGTTGTCCTGCTGGAATATGAACTTCTCTTCAAGGTCCGTCTGGATCAGCGAAACCTCCAGATTTTCTCGCAGGATGTTGATGTAAGAATCTGCCGTCATTATCCCGTCGATTTTCACAATGCTTCCCACTCCACCCCACGAAAAACACCCCCAGACCATCACATTTCCTCCTCCATGCTTCATCGTGCCTTGGATGTGGCGCTCCTGAAGCTCCTCTCCCGATCTGCACCAAACACGAACCCGCCGCTTTCGGTTAAACAGCTCGAATTTTGATTCGTCCGTCCAGAGAACCGTTTTCCAGAACTCTAGGGGCTTATCAGCATGCTCCTTAGCAAACTTAAGCCGTTTGGCTTTGTTTGCCTTGCTGATAAATGGGCGCTTCCGGGCAAGTTTGCTATTCAACCCCTGTGCTACGAGACGGCGACGAGCAGTTCGACCGGAAACTGATAACTGAAGGGTTTCCTGGATCTCGCGGACAGTTACCTTCGGGTTCTTCTTGACTCCGCGCATGATCTTGGTGTCCGTTCTCGCATCCGTTTTCCAGCTTCCTGCCTCTGCCAGAGGCGATCCACCACTGATCCAAACGTTTTAAGCTTCAGAAGAATTTTGCCAACCGCTGCCTTACTGATACTGTGCTTCTCAGCGACAGCCCGGTGCGATTCACCGTTTTGCACATCACGAACGTTACCAATTTTCGGATACACAAGGAATTGCTTTCGAAAGCACTGCGTTCTCCATTTTTTCAATTGAATCAAATGCGATCACGTATACAAATGCACCAGGTTGAGCCGTTTGCTTCAAAACATGTCAAAATATCAAAACATAAACAATCGAGGGGTCTTCAATGGAAACTTATCGAAAACATATCGATTTTTGAAGTGGGCACTTTATTTTGTCACTGTTATTTTTTCAACACAAATTGATTTTTTTCTTTAAGTAAAACTCCTTTTTCAGTATTCCATAATTGAAACTTAAAAAAGAATATAAAAAAAATAAGAAAAAAACTACACTGTGTTTACTTTAATTTGAACCAAGTAAATGAGAGAAATTGAAAAAACGATTGAGGTGGGCACTTCATTTGCCCTATCAATGTATAATTCCGGGCTTCAATTTGACATCAGTTTCTGTTCCGGGTGGGTCCTTAGTCTCTATTGAAATAAAAATTCTATCTTTCACATTTCTTGACATATAAGCAATACAGTGTTCTACAAAGTTGTTCCTTATTAAATTTAAGCAACTTTGCTGCCGCGACTCGTAGTCATGCAGGTCATTTGTGTCATTAGTTCCGTGATCATTTTCATGCTTAAAGTAGGGTGGCACATTTTTAACTGAAGAAAAACGTTATTATTCATGCAATCCGTTCAAAAGATATCGTTGATATTGGTATCAAAAACTACGATTTTTCAAATTAAGATTCATATTTATAAAAGGAAAACGGGGATCTCTGAATACGATTGCATATGAATGGTAAAGATTGAGAGGTCTCTTTTATGTATAAATACTCAAGTGAATTTAGAAGAATTTTGAGTTAAATGGTACTATGAATGTATGTCCTTTTGAAAATAAAATTTTTGATTTTTATATCACCATATTTCATTAAAAAACTAATATTTGTAATGTGTTCATTTTTATAATAAACATTCTTGCAAGAAAACGTACCAAAATTATAAATTGTGCTACTAAACCACTAACTCAACATTTTAGTTGGTTTTAACCACCGTAGGTAGTCAAATCAAACTAATATGATGTTTCTGTCCCATTCAACGTGAAATTACTGTTAAATGAAATCTGTATATATTTGCGTTTACCATACAATCTTTTATCTCAGTGCATCCTTAGTAAAGCTTTTTTTTTTCTTCGCTTCAGTGGCTTTCCATTGTGCTGAAGGTTTCAGAGCGTCATACATTGAGAAGTGTAGTGCGCTATTTAAAAGTTAAGAAGGCTGCCATGTTATTCACGTCTTGCTAGCTTTCGGATTTTTCAAGTGCTGAAAATTTCTGAATGGTTTTATACATGTATGATTATTATAAAAATGAACACATTACAAATATTAGTTTTTTATTGAAATATGGTGATTTATTCGTCGTTGCCATCAACATTTAAGAAAAAATCAAGAATTTATTTTAAAAAGGACATACATTCACAGTACTATTTAACCCAAAATTCTTCTAAATTCACCTGAGTATTTCTACACAAAAGAGACCCCTTATCATAACCATTCATATGCAATAGTATTTGTATCCCCGTTTTTCCCCCTTTAAAATATAATGTAATTTGAAAAAATCGTAATTTTTTGACTAAAATCACGATATCTTTTGTACGGATGTATGAAGTAACGTTTTTTCTTCGTTAAAGTGTGTATTTAAACAAGTTCTAAAAAAACAAGTTCTAAAGACAGCATTTCTTCTCTAATAGTAGTCAATTTTGACATGCAAAATACATTAATCGTGTGCGCGCTCAAAGAGTTTTCGTGACACAGCCGATTACAATCGAAAAATGCGAAAAGGCGAATGCAAATCATGCAATATTTAATATTTTCATTATTTATAAATTTCAGAATTTTGTTATTTTATATAGTCTTGAACATGTAAACAAATGATTGGTGTTTGGCTCATTTTTAGAACAGTATAAGGAAATACACTTTCCGCCTTGAACGTTTGAAGAAAACTGATCCGAATGACTGCCTTGTTTGTGGGCTCGAAAACACCGCGATAACGAAGCGTTTTGTACACAATATCCTAAGGTTTTCAGGCTTTTGGATGGTTCTTCATCGTCCAAGTTAATTGCGGGTGTGTTGTGATCGCAAATCAAAATCGAGCAGCCCTCGTCATCCGGTGCATAGATTTCTAAAGTGCACTTCTTAAGAACACCAAATGCAGCAACTGAGGCTGAATTGATGTGGTTATTGAAATAAAATGCATTTGATTTTCTGGCTGCATCCTGTGATTGAACTCTGAGATACATTTTGTGCCGTTTCCCAACGCGGTGTATGCGGATTTTTCATTGTCCGAGAACTAAAGCTCGTTGTTAAATGACTTGTACTTTAACACCTTCGGCTGGGAAAAAAGAACTACAAACAACCATTCGCTTCTGATCCAAGACGAAATCCCAGGTTGCTTCAAACGTTGTTCATCGGTTCTGCCCAAGCCGAGGATAATCTTCTCATGCTTTGTAAGTATTTCATTAGCATTTCAGTAAATAAATGTTGCAGGGAGGTGATGGTCCAAACGTCAATGAAAGTGGAGCGTCTTATGAACGCTCAACTTGTCGGAGATCACAGAAAGCGTTTGTTGAATATCGGATCCTGCAGTTATGTACTACACACTCTTCATAACGGGTTCCTGAAAGGTGTTGAATAGTTGTAAAAAGCCGCGTCAAATTGATCATTGCAGCCTACTATATATCAAAGGCTGGCCATCACGAGTAGAGAAGTTTGAAAAAGTACAGCAAGAGCATGAACTGCTATCACACCGTTGCATTTAACACGTTACATCAAGGTGGTTAACTCTGCAAGAAGCAGTAGAAGGAAATCTTGAAGAGTAGCCTGCACTGTTCAATTATTACTGAATTCCCAAGATAGTAATCTACGTTAACGGGACACGTAGTCAAGAATCGTAAGATTTCTGAATAACCCGTGTATGAAAGCGGAGGTGTTGTTCGTGATATCGAGTGCAGGCAATTTTAACTCCATTTAGAGGTCAGTACTGTTCCTATACCATCCACTGGCGATTTCGCCCTTTTGTGCAGGTGCAAACTGTATTTTGTGGACGCTAAAAGCCAAAGCTAAGTATAAGCGAAGCCCAGTATTTTTTATTTGTCTATAACTTATTACACAGCACTAAATTCTGCAATTCTAATTTATGTTTTTTTTTTGCAAATTAGGTTTCTTCCAGGAAGAAGAATCACATTTGATGCGTTTTGAACTCGATAGGTTAGTTCGTAATATCGTTACCAGCGTATTCAAAGCGGTGGTTTAACCTGCTGATACGGTACTACCTCAGGATATATTTGACAATGTCGAAAACTACGTAATGTACCGAAAATTTGATTTTTGGGGATGATATAATGGCTGAGTTGACTCCCTGCCCTGCCATTTCATGTGTTAATCGGCTGCCTCATCAACGTTAAAAGTGCCTGAACCAAATGGACAACTTGTAATGATCACTTGAAGATGCGATGGGGGATCATTGCGCTATTATTCCCAAATGAAGCACGTTGTATAACGTTTCTTGTATTCTGTAACCAAACATGGTGGAATTGAGTAAACGAGCGAAAACTCAACGGGAATGATCTCCCATAAAATTAACACTTCATTTGATCACTTTTTCAAAAAATTTAAAAAGTGATCAAATGAAGTGTTAATTTTAAATTCTCCTAGTTTTCCAATCACAATCGTTCTACTAAAACTCAAAAAAGTTTTTTTTATATAGTGTTTTTAAAAAAAATTGAAAGTGAATAACATATTGTCATCCTAAAGTCAACTCTTCAAATGCAGTAACATCGAGACAAGACAGAGCAATAAAGAACGGTATAAACCCTAATCAATGTTACTTTCAGACAAATTTTCTAACACAAGGTAAGCAATCAAATGACCACTACAAAATATATTGAATATCATCATATCGACATAATATATAACAGGAAAATTGAGGGACCATCAGGGCACCCAAGGGAAACGATTTGAATAGGTAGCATGCTACTGCCTCCTCCCTATAGTTAACATTTCGCGGAACGAGGGTGGGCTCTTTCAGCCCATCTATTGGGTTAATTCTGTCAATCGAGGGCTCGAGTCTTATGCTTTGGGTGTGAACTTGCTTTTGGAAAGAGATTCTCTTCCCTATATTCGCGAGCTTCGCATAAGTGTCTCTGCTTACGGGCCCGTCCAAACGTTTTTGGCCCTTCATACAGGACCTTGATGATCACAAACAACAATAGAATCCTGATCAAATCGTTTTTCAGATCATGCTTCTGCTATGGAAAGTTTCCTTGCTACAATAGATGGTAGTATTTCATCATCATTATCATATATGACTTATGGTAATAGCGCCATTTCTCGCTCTTTTGCTATACTAGGTAAATCTACTAATAAATCTAAATTCTCACTGACCATTTATGGCATTGCTACTACTGACACTAAATCTATTTGAGTGTACAATTCTGTTTGATATCACGTACATAAAAGGAGCGTCACATGGCGGCGAGATATTTCAAACATTGCCTAAAATGTTGTATGCACTAGCTCATCTTCAATAAAAACATTTCTTGCACATGACGGTTTCATGTGAAATGAAATAGAAATTTTACCCTTATTAATGTTTACATCACAATGAAAATTCAGGTTGTTCTGTGACCACTCCAAAGCTAAAAAAAGGGTTTTTTCATGACCACTTAAAGTTACTTAAGTGATCGATACTGAAAGGGTTTGTGAAAAAAAGAAAAGATTATTTCATAATTATAATCATGTTATTCAGCCTCTCACAAATGCCAGATGACACTTCGGAGATATATGAGAATGTTTATTTTTACACAGATAAAAAGAAACATGGAATTTTCTATATTATCTAATGCACACAAAGGGAATGCTAGATTTGGCAGAAAATAATGGGATATTTCATGTAAATTTAAGCCAGATAACGCCTGAATCAATCCTGTTCTATGAAAGATTGCAAACATTGTTGTATGGCGCATCATTGGAATTAAACTAGGGGAAATTTTACGCGCTAGTTAATATTAATTATTTTTTTCTGTGTATACACAGTTTGGAAGAAACACTTAATTTTCTGCGTGCACATAAGGGGAATGCTAGATTTGGCATAAATTAATGGGATCTTTCATGAAAATTTAAGCTAGATTTCGTTGGAATCAAGTCTGGTGTATGGAAAACTGCAGAACAATGTTGTATGTTGTGTTAAAGGCTGCAAACAATCACGTTGTTTGCGCTACTTTGGCATGCAATTAAGCGAGGGGAAATTACACACGTCTGTTAAAATTATTATTTTTTACTGTGTCTTTTGATTCGGCATATTATAAAGGTAATCGATTACGGTTTTAATTGTCACTCATAAAGTTGCTTATTTGTGAATCGAAAATCACTCTAGCTATACTGATTTGATTAGATGACTTTTATAAGTCATTTGCTATACTGAACCATCAATGGTTAAATAACGTATTTTTTAAGACAACCCCTTTCTTTGGAATTGGAGTAATGTCGGTGTATAAGCACTATACATTTTGAAAGAAACATTTAATTTTCTGTGTTATATAATTCACATACAGGGTGGCCACAGACTCGGGAAAATCGGGAAATGCGGGAAAAATGCGGGAATCCAAAATCATCGGGAAATATGCGGGAAAAAGTCGGGAATTTCACAATCCATCGGGAATTTTTGTCATATGACAGGAACCATTCCCACACCTTTTAGATTGATAAGATTAGTGGCGTGTTTGTCATCTACTCGGTCTAACGATCTAAATAACGCAATGAAATTGTGTTTTTTTTTAAAATCCAGCATTTTTTAGGAAGACAGCTCAGTGCTCTATGGATGGCTGGTTGCCAACTGGAAGGCGTTCAAAAAATTTAGGGGGAAATCAGGGATCTGCGAGTCAGCCCTGGCTTTGAAGTCCTCAATATCGTTAGCTGGGGCTTGCACGTTGTACAACATTCTTTCAAGAAGGAGCGAAGACAAACAGATTGGCGTACCGCTTAGATCTAACTCAACGGCTGTGACAGGCGAGGTTACGTACATAACGTACTTTTGGTTTTATTTTACTTGACTGGAACGCCTTGGCTAATCCTTATGACTGAAGCATCGCCATTGTGTGCATTACTGTAAATTTTAGAAATCTATTGTATCAATTGTTAAAGTCAACCGACTTTCAAACGGAGCATTTTGCCGGTTTTTCGATTAAAATTGTTCGTTGTTGTAGATGATGCGGTAGACGATAAAATGCTGGTTGCAAACATGAATTTTGTGATCAAGTCGTTTTTCAGGGATTACCTGATATAATTTCCTATCGCTCCGTTTCTTTTCGACGCTTTGACGAGACTCCTTATCGCATCTCGGCTGACAAAAATCTTCTTCATCTTCTTGCTGCAAACTCTATACGCCTTCGAAGCTTCGTTGTAGCCAAAGAAGATGCACGCTTTAGACTTCCTATCACACTTCTTTCGCTTCTTGGCATATGTACCATGACCTTGGCTCCAAATATTCATAAGAACGACACCTACGGCCGCTTTTTGGAGAACTTCTCCTCGGGGGTCACCGACAGTCCCTTTGTCGGCGATAGGTAACGCGAGATGCTTTTCCGTTGTCGGTGCGGATTTGCTTGAACTTCTCACCAGCCTGCTTTTTTGCAAAGGCCTCGACTTCAAGAAATACACGACGGTTTTTCGACTTGCATCGTCGATGAAGGGCCGCACAAGTCCGAGTGAATAAGCTCTACCACGCGTTCCTATCGGTGCCCTTTCGACTTAGACGGTTGACGGGAATGCTTACCATCAATGCATGTACTGCATGCATGTACGGTATGTACTTCACTGGATTCTCCATTTCGAAGTCCAGGCTAGTTACCATCGTCTTGAGTTGCTTCATCCCACTGGCAGCGAGGTGTCCCATGCGCCGATGCCACAACTCGAACTTGTCGTCCTTCACCAAATTCACCACGGGTTTCTTCGTTTCAATCAGCTTGTAGAGGTCGCCAACTTCAGGACCAATCGCCACTACCACGTCGTCCGGGTTGACAACTTTGCACTCCTTCTTGGAGAACATCACACAAATCTCTTCAAGCATACCTTGCTCACCGAGAGTAAACTAATCACCAGATCAAGGACCCACAGTACATTGCTCATCTAGAAATTTCATGTCACATCGCTGCACTCAGCCTCCAGTTTCACCGATCCTTTCGCTACGACGGCCACCTTCATTCGCAGCGTTGTCACCTTTATCCGCGATGACACATCCTGTGGATTCTCGAGAACATTCTTGTTCCGGCACAAGTGAGTAGTTGCGTCAGAATCGAAGAACCAATCGCTATCGCTTCATTTGGTTGACTGCACCGCGTAGACGACGAAGAAAGCTGCATTTCGGGCAAATTCGCTTATCCTTCTTCTCGCCACTCGCTTCCGTCTGACATTCTGATGCAAAGTGGCCAATCTTCTTCCATCGAAAACACTTCACACCAGCCTTATCAACTTACTTCTTTGAAACATTTTTTTTTGCTGAAGAATGCACCCTCGCTTTTGGACGATTTCGAACCACCCTTCACCTAGACTTCCTCCATGATCTTCGCCATGACTATGTCGGCCGTCAAAGCCACTCGAATGAGTTCCAAGCCCATGATCATTGGATCGTATCGGATCGTAGCAGCAAACAGCACATCCAATTATCGTCCACCTTGAAGCCGACCTTCATCAGCTGGTTGCAGGTCAGCATAATCTCTTTCACGTACTCCTGGGGAAACTGGCAAATGACGTCGTCGTCCCTCGCGGCCCCGATCAATCGGATGCCTGTCAGCCTCCGAAGAAGTCCAATCTTCTGGGTAGAGCCACTGTCTTCGAACCTGTACCACAAGTTGTCCCATGCATCTTTTGCGGTTTTCGCATTCTGCACCAAGCCGTAGATGCTCCGATCGATGTTGAGACAGATAGTTGCCAGAGATTGTTTCGACTATTCTTCGCTTACTTCCGGATCCCTTTCAGTACGATCCTTCACGGGACACCTGGTCCGCTCCTTGATGAGTACTATCTTGGTGGAAAACGCCCAGAAGTTGTAATTTTCCGAACCACAAAGAACTCCACTCGCCTGCAATGACACCATACTTCCAGCTAGTTCCATTCCAAAAACGTTCCAGCCACCCTGCCATCGCCGCCGGCATGCGCTCCAAAACTTCTTCCATCTCCATCGTTCGGATCCGTCATCTTATTTCAAGGAGCTCCTTGAGTCTTGACAGTGAAAAAAAAATCTTCCTTCAAACAAAGCAGTTGCTTTGGCAGCTATCTGGGCTCATCACCTGTCAAAAATAGATCTTACTCGAATGACGTGGGCAACGAAAGAACAAAAGTATATTTGAAATAATTCATGGCTTACTACTATGTACAATAATATTTCAACGATTACTTAGTTTCTATCAATTTTCACTAAATGAAAAGTGTCTTGTGGTGAACCAAACTGAAAAGAGTTTGGTAGCTCAGAGATTTGTTTACGAACTGTCAACGACCTTGAAATCATAAAGTCAATCATAAAGAATGCTTTCCTAATTTTGTTCGATGTTTATGTTTCTATAAACTTGACTTATATAGAGCGATTTTTGTTATCGTTTGCAAAATGAGAGATCAAAGCAGGTTACGCAACAATGAAGAAACCCGATTTGCGGCTGCTACCCGTAATTTTGCCTAAATGAACAAGTCAAAGTTTCAAATTGAACAGTTTCCCCAAAAACTTGAAACATATGTTTTAATCCAATTTATATTAAACGCGAAAATATCCCAGTCGGGAAAATTGGGCAAAAATGCGGGAAAAATTCGGGAAAAATGCGGGAATTTTTAAATTAAGATTTTGTGGCCACCCTGCACATACTATAGTAACTGGAGTGCTGGATTTGGCATGAATTGATGGGATCTTTCATGTAAATTTAAATTAGATAACGTCTGAATCTAGTCAGTTGTATGGAAGATTGCAAACATTGTTGTATGGCGTTTGAGAGATTGCAAACAATTTCGTTGTTTACGATTCCTTTGAATTGGAATCAAACGAGGGGCTTTTTTTCTGTGTATGTGGTAAAACAAAATTGATGACCTACACACTACCAAAATCTCGTGTAAATTTCTGTCCCTGAGACCGACACATGCAAGCGTCCTTTAGCGCATAAGAATGTGTTGAAAGAGATGAGAAAATAAATTCAATCGAACACATCTTTTGTTGAATTGCGTATGTGTCAGTTTCAGAAAACATAATTTCACACGAAATGTTTCTTTACGTCCCCCGACTATTTACAAACATGGATTAGGTCTCGTGTAAAATACATAATTTCTACGTGTGTAGATGTTTATTATTTTTTAAGGCATTTCATTCCAAACTATATTTACTTCATTCAACACTAAATTTCATAGATTAAATTAATGTAAAACAACTTATAATTTTTAGATATGGTATAACTAGCGTTCCATCTCTATCGCTGAACTGGCTGGCTTGTCGTGCCGCAAGGGCCCAGTAGGGATTTTTCGTCAAGACCCGAACCTAAAAATCAGTGCCATTGTAGAATTATCACATCAAGTATTTTTTTCACCTGCTACAGAGAATCGTCTGCCTGGAGGTCACAATGGCAATTTTACTATTCATTTTAGGTTCGTAATTACAGCGCGCTTTTGTATCATCCTTGCCTTAAATCCATCCTAATGACATTGAAGGACATTAGGGGAAATACATATTCTATCTTATTTTGCTGTTAGGATATGATAGTTTATTATTGCATTTTTCAGGCTATCGAAATTTGGGATGTAATATCTTTTACATGATGTATGTCAGGTCTTACAGGTCTTGAATACAAGAAGCTGCAACGGAATCTGTGGTTGGCTTTTGCACCTATTACTGACAGTATATTTCATTTCTGGTTTGCAAATGGACATTTTACTAAATCTGAGCTGATATGATTCATGCAGCACTGTGAGTTCAAAAGATTTAACAAACTTTTTCAGGATACCTCAGTTCATGATTTTGGTGAATTGTAAACGAACGAAAACGAGCTTAAGCATGAACCACAGAACTCTACACTTTAACACTTTAAAACATTTCTTGCATTTCAGGATCAACCGAATAAAGATCATATATAATGGATACGAATGCTTGTAGTATTTTTCATTTAAATTACACGGAAAAAAATCCGTACCCAGATCCGTGAACTACAGTCATGAATTCGAGAACAAATAAAAATACACCGTGAATTGAATCACGTAATCGGGAACTAAATCACGTTTTCAGGTAACAATCATAAAAACGTGAACGAGTTCATGGTCCGTTTTCATTTTCGTGAACGCTTTTGTTTATGTGTAATATATACATACTATTATATGAATATTTCATGGGAATGGAAGGGGCCACAAGGGCACGCGATTGAAGCACTTTGGATGGAGAGAGTGAGAATGCCAACTCCCCATTGCTAACAGTTTGTGAATAGAGGGCGGGCCCTTCTCCCCGCCGATTGGGGCATCCTCATGTTAGATAGCTTGCGCTTTTGACAAACAGTTCAATCTTGTTGTTGGAAGGAGATTCTTTATATCTCTGTGGATACGTATAAGTGGTGTAGTCTATCGATTCATCTAATCTGTTTTTGGCCCTTCATACAATGGCATGATTAGGATAATCAGTGGTTATTAAAGCTTGATCAAGTCTAACAAAAAGGAGAGCCAATGGCTGTAGGACTTAGTTTCCGTGCTACAATATACCGACCATTCCATATTCAAAACATTCCTGCTATATAGATATAGTGGCATAGGTTTTGGCTGACATAAGCCATACGAACACTCATGTGATTAATACATTCGGTTATAGTTAAAAATACAGCAAAAAATATGTCCATTAAATTAGGGTTTCTTAAATACGGGTTTCTTGTTGAACCATTGTTTATGTTTCTAAGTAAACAGTTAACATATAATGTATATATGTATTCAGTATATCAAGGATGCATTACTTGGCGTATCCATTTATTTATAACTAGTAAAGTCGGGGTGTTTAAAAAGTAAGGTAAATCAAAAATCCCACTCAATTGTTCTTTTCTAAATTGATGAAAAAAATCTCAGCTGTATCATAAAACATCGATCATCATGATACCGACATCATTCGGTTATTGCTGAATTTATGACATATTTGATAAATAAGCCGAATGAAGGAGCCAGGCGGCTTAACATCCCGTTACCCTATTCTCCGGATTGTTCTTCCCTTAGTTTGCTAACCGAATGATTTGAATGACAATTTCAGTGTTTGTACTCACCTTCAATGGTTGATTCCCTGCATGGATTTTCGCACGATTGCTGTGAAAGTCCACACTGTAATCTCACTCAGTCATCTGAATTTACATGAACTGTTCACTGCGTTCTTGTGTCACTGCACTGCATCTGCACTATCGTGAATTTTGTTTGGTCAAAAAAAAAATGAATTTCTTCCTTCTGGCTTTTCGATGCGTACTATCGGGGTTTATATTCCTTGGTCGGGGGATTTTTTGTTGTGTTCCGTTAACTCGTCTCAAATATAGAACGATAATGCTTAATTAAACACCAGAGCGAAAAAATTAAAAGCACTCAAAATCATGAATCGCCGAAAGACGACAAATAACAATTAAGCAAAACAAACAGGCACTTGTGAATATTTTTTTTTTGGGCTTGTTCCTTCTTCAGTTGTTGCACGAACCATCCGTGTAGTTGTTCTGTTGTGTGTCACACTAATTATTCTTCGTTGTTTTGTTTTTACTGCACACATTTCTTGGGAGATGTCACGGATTGAGCGGCTCGTGGCCAGTGTTCTGCTTTCGTTTCGATGAGGCTTGAATGATGGGGCGGGGGAGTTGAGGGGGTTTATTGCCGAGTTCACACGATTGCAGGCAGTGGTTCACTTAATGGGGAGGTCCGAAATGATCAGTCCGGCGCAATCCACCACATGTTGATCGGGCGTTGTTTACTGATGGATGATTTGCGCGCATACACTCACTGTACAACACTTCAATGGCGATGTTTAGCGGCCAAAGATCCTGGAAAGAGTAATGATAAAAATTTGTTAAAAATTGGTGTTGAAACATTCGCGATTGTAATTTGCATTCGGTTCAATGTCGTCAATCACACGAAGATTTCAAATGGCTTATTCCTCGCTAATCAAGTGATCAATTTTCGTTGAAGACAAAACAAAAACGACGCTTCACACCAGACACGCAACGATTCGTCCATTTCTGTTGGTGTTTGAATCCAATCGCGTGCGTGCTTCTGGCTTAAATTCACTTCATCACCAGAGGCAGACAAAAAAGTTATATCAAAAAGCATCCCCCGTATTTTCATCACGTCGTCAAACGGCTAGTTTTATTGCCATCATTTCACTATTGAAACGACGCATACAGACGCTTTTGTTCGCACCAGAAGGCGGCGATCCCAGCGTATTCAATCTGGACCTCAGAGGGTTCATCCATTATGGCTGAAGTTCTGCCGGCAACATTCTCGAAACTAATCGAAACCCGTTCCCGATTGATGCCTGATTTTATAGCCCATCGATATTGGAAATTATCATAGGGGAATCTGGTACCCGCACTGTCGCTCTTATTTGGGATGTTTTACGACTAGACTGTCGGTGGCACCGTCGGTAGAGTCGTTATACATAAACAGTTTCGATTTGTGATCGAACTTCAAACAACTACAGATTGATTGGTTGACAGTCAGGATCTAGTTCAAGGCGCGTAGTTTCGGGAGAACTAAACAAAGACACGTACAATGGGGCGTGCGTACGTTCCTTCGTACGTTCCAATCAGTATTCCGGACAGCAGGCCCATTTTCGGGGAACAACGTAGGATTGAAAAATAGGTTTACCACTAATTGAAGGCGCCGGTGGCAAAGGTGGTGATGTTTAATGAGATTCCCAACGATGACTTAGTTATTAACATTTACGACGGAGCCTTTTTCGATACTGGATTATTCATTCCCACGGAATAGGCAATACTGAATTGGTAGTGGTGATTTCCGAACGATCGATTCCAGTGTAATACAGTGGTTTGCAAATTCGCTTGAATTCTTATTGCTTTTTAAATACAGTTTTATGTCATAATAATAGCAACGCAACTTGATTGCTTTGTGATTTCAGTTTCCCGGCTTGAGCTGGATGTGGATTGATCAGTACTAGTGCCCTCTAGAATAATTGTCGACTTGATGTTGAATGATTTAACTGCATTTTTAATAGCTCCTGGTAGATCAAGTGGAATAAATCAACATCCTTGAGTATACAACACTATATTAGGACTGCTTTCGAGCTCGACACAAAGTATTTATATGTTTTGAGATATCTCTTGTAATTTAATGTTTTTTTTTAAATCACATCAGGCCCCATTTTGAACCGATTGAAATGACTGTCCACTATTTGAGTATTCTCCGTTTAAATTGTGTGCGTGTGTGTGTGTTTGAGAGAAAGAGAGAGAGAGAGAGAGAGAGAGAGAAAGAAAGAAAGAAAGAAAGAAAGAGAGAAAGAAAAGAGGAAGCGGCTCATATATAACGTTGCCACATGTTCATTTTAGCGCCGCAGCAACTCAAATCTCACCCGATTTCCAATGTTCTCACACTTCTTTATTTCGGCCATATTATACAGGGTGAGGAAAAATTATCCGTATTTTATTTATCTTCAGTGTAGTGCTCGAATTTGACCCATGCAGAAATGAGCCCACCTTAGCCAATTACTACCTCGGTGTATCATAAACAAATACAGACAGTTTCGTTGGAATCGGTTCCCGTTTTGTGCTGCTATGAAGTCAAATCCATTGTGAAGTGCAGTAATTGAGCATTATAAGTGAGGTAATCGTCCAGTACGTATCGCAAAAGCATTAAAAATTCCAATTCAAAACAGCATCGTAAACGGCAAAATGAGCTTGGAATTTTGGAGGAATGTCTGGGAAGTGGGAGAAAAAGAACTGCGAGGACCACACGAAACCGAATAATACTTCAACATAGGATAAATCGAGATTCTAGACGGTCAGTACGAAAAATTGTTCTAAACGAGGATTTCGGGTTGCGTTCCTACAAATTTTAGCGAAACCACTTGAACTAAGCATTCAGTGCGTTATTCCAATAATATATCACGCATAAAATATGCAAATATCAGACAGCTAACATTACGGTAGCTTTGCGTATGCTATTATACAACAGCCATGCATTTAGACTGCCAATGTATTGCTTCGTTCTTTGCTTTTGACTAGCAAAATGCCGTTTTCTACATTGCACTGGTTTTCTTTTCTCTCTCTCAACACACTACCAACAATCAAAATCCCCCGCTATGAGGCGACTTTATTTCGACTTCTAAACTGCTTTTTATCATCAAGTCACTCGCGACAAAACGGAAAAATTCGCTAATTTAATCATTTATGTCCGCGTTGCACAATATTAACAGCACTACCAAA
This sequence comes from Aedes japonicus, assembly GCA_034211315.2. Lineage (NCBI taxonomy): Eukaryota > Metazoa > Arthropoda > Insecta > Diptera > Culicidae > Aedes > Aedes japonicus. The sequence goes on from JASCZW010009733.1 coordinate 15,910, forward strand.
CACAGCATTAAAAAACACAACGCACTTCTCCGGGTGCGGGGAGAAGCACAAAAAACAAAACAAAAACGGAGAACCGACCATCACAATTTTTGGAAGGATTCGATTATATTCAGTACATCTTACACAAAAAATCAAAGATATTTTATGTTTTCACTGTTCATTTAGGTTGAATTACGAATATATTTTTGATTTTACTTTTCGCGAAAAAGACGCAGCAAAAACAAAACACGTCAGTTTCCAAGCACAACTTGCTGCGATCACAGGACAATCAATGAAATATTTAACTGAAAATAGGTCTTTTTTTTTGCTTTGGATTTACCATCAAGTATTTAGTCAGCATTGTAAAAGCTAAACTCCCCAGCAGTAGAACAACATATCAACTGCTGTCATTTGTAAACGATATCAATTCATGCTACCAAAAAATGACATATTTTCGACATAGACGTCTTCTTTTGGTGGGATCCAGCATTAAATTAACCGCCTAAACCTACTTTTGAATTACATTTAAGATGACTATAAACTCAAATGCATTATATCGCTTGTCGTTAAAACGCATAAAGGGCTATTTACGTGCTTTATCCAATACTTATTGGTTACCTGGGTAGTGCCCCTCTGTGTCCCTAAAATATAAAAGTCGAGTATTAGTACAGTAGTAGTAGTAGAGGTCTGTTATTGTGTTTGATAGGTACTGTATTTCTATTTGATTTATGGATTACATTGTATTTATTGAATTGTGTTCAACATCCCCTTGCAACCCTATATACTTTTGGGAAGAGCTTACCTCAATGATGTGGATCCAGACATAAACTTACTACCTACCTATGTTGCAATTCTATTTATCTATAGAGTGGTATAAAGGATACAATCTCATCGCCTCGCATTATAATCGATTACAACCAATTTGCCGTCTTTGAACTTTACAAACAAGGAGGTAATACGAAAACAACGAGCTATTGTATATGACTCACCTAACACTGCTACTGATATAAGCCACATGGATAGGTTTATTCTATTGCTTCTAATGGTGTTTTCTAAGCGGGACCTCCGCGTCATATCTCGAATATACATGCTTGTCATCATCAGTCTTCAGTTACACTTGTCGGTGCCGATGTGCTTAATTTCGAACAGTCAGATGATTATCCTGATCATAACATTCACCCCTTTCAAAAATAGAGCAATTACATTCAGTAATTATACCATGAGTAAACCAGGTATTTTGGTTCTTCATTCCATAAAACAAATGGATGAATAACAACGTAACCCTAGCAGCACACTTGTTTCAAACGAATAAAAGTAGCTTCCATATGACTCAATCAAGTCACAATCAAGTTGCTGTAACCAATTATGACAGCTGTATGCTGTAACCAAAAATGAAAAGTGTACTTTTAGTCTTTTCCTTAGAATGAAAATAAGAAGTCTAAGAGTGAGCCAGTATCACACCTGATGTAAGTGCCTTTATATAAACGTTCTTCGACGTGATTGTGAAATAATGAGTAGCATACAGGGATTGTCGAAAAACACAGAGTATTGAAAAATAGACGAGTGCTTCATCCAATTTCAACTGTGCGTCTCTTGTTTCAGAAGAGCGCACAAAACGAACGTGCGAAAGATTTCGTAGCAGCACGAGAAACAGATAGCCGCAAATGCACTTCTTTTTTAGAGATAAAGAGTAATGCACAGTGCTCTACTCTGTGCTTTACTCTGTGCTTTGGCTCATGCTTTTGAAACTTTTGATGCTTGTAACAAAAAGGCATTGTAGGTGTTCATAGAGGGAAAATTTTATTAAAATCATTATTCACAAACTAGTCAGGCCTACCGCCGTGTTTGTTTTTCGCATTTGTGTTTGCACAGATACCACAAGAGAGAGTGCGATCGTTAATGCTCAAAGAGATGAGAGCAAATTCGAAATGAGATATGCGGCTTTGTCCGCACAGCAAAACACGGGTGCACGTGAGTACAGACTGCACTTTCACGGCTCTTTGAAATTTAATGTACTGTCTCGTAGCAGCGCTCGCTGCACTCAAAGAGATTTGGGTCGCACCTTATCCCTGGTCGCAAAATCCAGCATCTTCTACTGCAGTCCTAAGACTAAGGAAGAACCCAAGGCTCACACATGAGTTTGTCATAAAGAATTCAACACTATGCGCGTGCAGTGTTACGGTCATCGACGCTCGAAAAAGAAGGAGAAAAAAGAAGGAAATTAGAGCGAAACCTGCCAGCGGCCCTGCAAAGCGATGGTGACTGTGAAAAACGGATGAAAGGATACTTACGAGAAATAAACTTATTTCAAATGCTCTAAATGAGAATTTTCAATGTTATTGAATCGAAATTTCATGTGGAGCTGATATGTGGCTTTAGCAGCGTACTGCCCGTAAAGCATTTATTTCTAATTCCTGTTCATACCAAAGTTACATTGCCTAAACCATCCAGCTTTATTAGGTTTTATTAAAGTTTTATGAAAGTCACTAGAAATCAATTTGATTATATTATGGCGTCAAGGTATGGGGTAGGTATGAGAACCTACTCAGCTTGTTTATAGCACTTTTAAAACCTTGTTTTCTCAAATTCATTTGACTCCTATCAAAGGTTTTATGAACTCGAAAAATGCTGTTTTGAAATGCCGTTTCAGGACTCATTTATATTATCTTATTATGGTCAAATGGTTTAAACCATTTTAAAACCATATTGTCTTCAGTAAATGCATTAAACAGCAAATTGGCATTAAAGGAAGTCATGTGGTTTTAAAACAACACAAAACATGACCAAGTAGTTGTATAGTAGTCATTGCGAAGATAAATTGGCTTTTTGGCAAAATTCTGATTTTTTATAATCACCATATAGAAATATAATTGAAATGTGGAAAAATAAATGTACCAAATTTAAAATGTAATCCAAATGAACTGTAGATTGGAGATCTATTTCGGCATTCTTTTTGATATTAAAATAAGGCGAATTCTACAAATTTTCAGGAAATTCATGTTTAATTAATTAATGATTATTTTATTTAAATTTTGTTTGTGTTGTTGTAAACATGCATGATTTCCGAAGCGCATTAATTTTCGGCTCTTATCGTGCCAAAATTCACCATTAAATAGTATGCGCATATTATTTGAAGCATGATTAACTGCATCTTGCATCTATCAAACAACATTTCCCACAACACTAGAACATTTTTCTAAGATGTTAGTTACTGCTAAATGAATCAGAAGAGCAGGTTATCGAACAAAGCAGAACATTTGACCGTATACTGGTTTTCATGGCAGTCAATAGGTTTTATGGAGGTTCTCAAGTGGAACATTTTCAAAATCTGATCTTATAAAGGTTTTATAAGTTGTTTTCACAATTGTTTTCACTTTGTACGAATTTCGGCTTTAAAGAAGCATAAGGAGGTGTTGGTAAATAAAGCAATTTAGAATGTAGTTTTATCAACAAAGCCGGGAGGAGTGCCATACGGCTGGAATAAAACTAACTTGGTTTCCTTGAGTATGCAGTCATTATTTTATGATTAATATTTTTAACGACCCTGTTGTTTCTTGTAATAAACAAACAACATTCTAATTAAAACATACGAGAATCTTTTCGATTACCATAATGCAGAATAGTTCACTGTTCACTGACAAAAAAATGAAATTTAAGCGTTATAGTGTTAAGTTCGATTTTTTTAAAGATTTGCCCCTTCCATAAGTCAATAAAAAAAAACACTATTAAAAAAGTTCAGTGCCAATTTCGTCCGTTTTTGAAGTTTCTTTAAATTTCAATGAATTCTGCTTGTTTATATTTTCCTTTACTCTTAGTGACATAGCTAATGTTGAATAATACATTCAAGAACATTCACCATGCAGCAAGATTCACCATCATGCTTCGCAGAAACCAGCCTTATCCCCTTCGAAATGTTGGAAGTTCCGAAAGTTGTTGTGATTGTTCTCATTATGGCGAGGAGTAGATTACAAGACCAAGGACAGTTTCTCAATTAATCCCGAAACACAATTTAACTGTCCTGAGTTTCCGGTATTCCATTAAAACGACGGTGTTCCGACACCTGTCGCCAGTATTTATAATTGTCTTTAGTCGGCTTTGTCGCACCGCCACAAGAATCAGTCCCTAAACTATCCTATCCATCCTTGATCCAACTGGAATAGCCGTTGTCATCTTAATTAGTCCTGTCCGATAAAAGTAGCAGTGCAAATCAACTTGTTGCTTGTTAACTGGTCCCAGCTTAAAATAACACTCTCGAAAATCGCATCCCATTCTTCTTTATCATCGCTTGGGTGAAACTGCTTGTGTGTTAATATTTTCGGATATCTACACAGACTGCGTCACTTTTTGAAATTGATATTTTAATCCCCGGTTTATGGGCCTCCATCGCGCGCACTGGTGGCTGCGGTGTGTGAGGGCGAATGGCATAGACTGGGTAACGCCATCAACCCCGCATGAGGAGAGACGATTAGTACGCAAAACCACCGCAAAGTCGCAAGCGGAGAGGAAAGAACCGGCGAAGCGGACAAGATTTAAACGTTTCAACCTCGAAGCCCTTTCAAGCGATTGAGGAGAAAATTAGTAACAATTTACACCGCAGCTCCTTCAAGTGGCGATCGAACAAAACGGCTATGATCGTTCGTATGCAATATCCCATCGTATAGGAATTCATTTGCGAAAAGTTTAGGAGTTTATCACTGAGAAGTTTGGATATTTTTCGGTGGTTGCTCTCTCCCGTTTTTTGCACGATTAATTATCTCGGAAAGTTGAAGGCTTGTTTTCGCCACTGAAACCTCGCGGCGGGGTTCCACCACCTTAGCAAATCAGCCAAACCAGGGATCCTACAAGCAGCGGTGATGATGTCTTGCTGACGATGGTGTCCCAATCGGAGTGCGCTTAAAATTTACATCATCATTAAAAAAATAAAAGAATCTGTACACGGGAATTGGCAGCGTTCAGCTAGGGGTGTCCAAAATTTGGTTTTGGCACGTGATCTTAGCAACAGATGCGGTTGCTGATATTTTTTTTTCACTGATTAGTTTTGAGTTAATCAGACTGATCCGAAGGTCTCATGGGAAATCCTTGTAAATTTTGAGATGTTCCTATATTGATTATTCGCAGTTAATTCTACTCGAAATCAAAGTATTGTGACTTCCTTGGTCTTTACTAGCAAGGGATGTTACACTAGCAATCTTTTCCACCGCGATAACAGAATCCAAGTAACAATTTTTCTTTGATGAGAGTGGCAAACCTCGATAAAAGGCTCAGGTTGGAAGAAAGCTACTGATTAAGATAAGACGAGTTTGTTTAATTATTTGTAAAAATCATTACTTCTATTCAAAAATAAGTTCGTGTGAAACAAATGAAACAACGCGTGTACATTAAATTGAATTCATTTGAAGAATTTTTTTAAATCGTGAGTGATTTTGGTGTTATTTTCATGACGAAGCTCGGTGAGATCCATCTGATCGTAAATTTTGTACTTAAGTTAAATAGCTGATAGATTTTCAAATGGAAAAATTACTGATAAAATGTCTTAGTAACTTATTTGAAAGTATAACATGAATATTCAGCCTACAAAAAATGATTTGAGTTAGCAGTATTCAAGTAGGATTAGATTATCGTTTAATATATTTTAGACGATAATTTCACCTCGGTTTTACTTATATGAATTCAGCTCTGGCCTTAAACTGTTTTTGTTTGTAGTTAGTCGTGAGGTAAAATGGTCGTAACATAAAATTCTGTGCTTTAGTTCAGCTGAGCGTTTTGTGTTCTAATTGAGCTTATTCAACTAGAAATGAGAAGAAAGATTAGAATTTTCCATTTAATTCCAACTACCATTATTGCTTATCTCGACACTGCCACATGAGTACTTTTGAAAGTATTTGTGCATTCGTGTCTATATAATTTTCTTAACCAGCTTCAATTTTATTAAGCATTGTTTGATGTTTGTTTCGTTTGACACAAATTTAGAAGTTGTTGATTGATTGGATTTTGACTTAAGTTCTTTATATAGGTGACTCCCATCCACTACATAACCGTATTAATCAAGAGATTTAATCAGGCATTGTAGCTATGATTTATGTGCTTTATTCCACGTGACAGTAATAAACATTACAATTGTCGAGTACTTTTTCAAAAGGACGTAAGTCAAAACATGTAAACAAACGCGTTGTTCATGGCATGTTATTTAAAAATCTGGTATGTATATATGCCCATATTTGATGAACTTTCTGATGGATTGTTCTTGAAAGTTTTAACTAACTATATACAAAACAGTGTAAAATCACTTGTTCTTTTTAGGAATAATTTAGATTGTAAACAATGTACGCTTGTGTTAAAAAGTAACTTGCAAATCATTGTTATATCATTTTAATGCCCCTTAACGACGCGTTACTAAAAGTCTGTTATACATTTAGATCTTTTTAGTAAAAAATATTATTTTTAGCAAAAATATTTTTATAAGGTTTGCTACAAAAAAATACGTCATTTTGATAAGTTCGACGTATCTGTGTAAAATATGACAACTATACGTTAAATTTCCACGTAACAACATGGCGAGCGATAAATGACGTATCATTTTGACGCAAGTAACATGCCATCTATCATACTGACTTATCAAAATGACCTATTATCTTTTTCTATTACAGACCGTTGTAAGAAATATTTTTCAAAATGAAACTTGAATTTGCACTCCTAGTGTAATTTTTAAATCCAGTGATGTAATATCTTTTACCATTGTGTCATTCAGTGGATTTTAATTGGGATAAACATTTCCGGTTTTCGAAAAGGAATAAAAATAAACTCAAAAAAGTTCAACGCTGATTTTCTCATTTTCGTTACTTACGTCCTCGAGTGCTCGAGTGCTCGAGAATTGTGTATTAAATCAGATGAATATTTTCAAAGGATAATGGATTTTGTAATTTTTTAACGTTTGTGCGACGTCAGTTCAAATTCAGAGCTTAAGAGTACTGCATTTCAGTTGGCTTATTTTCAGCTGATTTCAAATCGTTTAAGCACTTTCTGTCTAGAACGTTTTTAGTGTAGGTGTGAAATGGTTCTCAATCATTAAATTTACATCATTGTTTTAGTTTGCTTACCAACCCCTCCCTCAGCAAAACTTGGGACCAATTTGAAAGCACACCGCTCGAAAAAGTAGTGTAAATTTCTATTCAATATGATGCACCTAACTAATAAAATGGCAACTATTAATCGTGTAAATTTCTGGGTCTTTGTTAGAACTACTTCATACAAATTGCTGCTTCGTGTGGCATGAAATACAATTGTTTATTCTCTGATATTTACATTAGAATATTAATTCAGATTTTTTATCTGTGCAATACTTGTTGGATATACTTTATTTGTATAGTGGCCACCATCCCTTCGAGATCTTGCCTTGGGTGCAGCTCCACTTAATAGCAAATTCAAATTGAGCCACCTCTCTGAGTTCACAATATCGCTGTATGAAGAGCCAAAAACAGAGGGGTAAACCCGTAAGCAGAGACACTCACGAAAAGTCCATGGGAAATTAAGATTCTCCTTCCGATACGATACGATACACCATATCGAATAACCCAATCCCGCGTCATCGTTCGGAAGTGAAGTAAGCCGTTGGTCCCGGCCCATGTGTTGATGGGTTCGATATGTACACACTACCAAAATGTAGCTCATAAGAATGAGTTGAAGAGATGAGAAAATAAATTCAATCAAACACATGTTTTGTCGAATGGCGTATGTATCTGTTTCAGGAGCCATAATTTTACCCCAAATCATTCTTTACGTTTCCCTACTTTTTATAAATATGAATTACGTCTCGTGTAAAATTCAGAATTTCATAATTATATTATTGTTATTATTGTTGTTTTTAAAGTGCAGTTTTGGCAACGCTAACTTTTGCACGGTTCGATTTTGGCACATGTGCTGGTTTATAAAAAATAGTTTTTACTCAATCTCTGGTACCAAATCACCGATCAAAACACCTTTTAAAGAGATTCATTGGAAATCTGGAAAATTTGGTGGTTTAAATGTGCAAATCAGTTAGGAAGTTGTCAAGAAGCACGATATTGTTGTTAATATCTCGTTTGCCATATCTGTGGAATCTGTTGACTGGTTACAAAGCGATTCTTAAGACACTTGAAGCATACCTTTCAATTGCTAGTTATTGTATGCAATTCGGTTAAATTGTTGACGAGAAATACAGCCCTGTTCCAGGAAAGCGGATCATCTGGTCATACCGGCGTACAAAGTAGTACAAAACCGTTATTCAGAACCAAATATATTTCATTTGATTGTAAACATATCCGTTCTCAATTGGTAGGTCAATGCTGAGATTTACTTTGTCGTTGAAGGAAATATGCGCGATGATGTCTATTTCATTCTGTCATTGCCTCTAGAAATATTGATATTCAGAAAAACCTTTGTCCATTCTCAATTATTTTCTTTGTTAATAAATGAGGTATTTTTTTTGATATTCAAGCAGTTGACGAGGTAGCTGTTTGTTCGTCTTATCTTTGTCTTATCTATGTTTTATGTAACTATTTTGCTTAATCATATTTGACACTTATCACTAACAATGCCAATGAAAAGTTCGAATTATTCTTGCTCTCGACAGCGTAGTCACCAATTAACATAGTTGCTTTGACTACCCAGGTAACCAATAAGAAGTTTCAAAGCGTCTTTACGGCAGCCTATAATGCAATCAATTCCCCTAAAATGCAACATAAATGCCAGCTAATCCCGGCCCATTATACGGCTCGTGCTACTGCACGACGTGTACTAGTAGGTGATGTTTTTATCGTTTAAGTGGCTGTTAACCGATTTCGCCGCTTTCCACAAAACATTTATTTTTTCGACGATATCGTATCAAAATATAAGTCTGCGTGAGATGCATTCATGAAATTTAGCATTTTTAAAAGGTTTTTTTCGCTTAGGAACACGCCGTGACGGCATGTTGCGTATACGCAGCTTACTGGCTTTGCATTGACTCGACCAAACGAGAGATGCAACATACTTTTTAAGCTAAATGGTAAGTACCACTTCAGCCACTACTCTAATGGATGGTTTATATTATTCGGCCTTTTGTGAACATATTCCTATTGTGTGAAACGACAAAAATATAACCAGTAACTTCTAGTTTATGATTGAAATTGTGTCCATAAGAACATGTACGAACTCAGCAATGCAATTCTAGAGTTTGTGAGTTTTCTATTGGTGTGTGTGAACACAGTCGATGCAAGATAGCCAAAGGATATACCTTTCAAATCAAACTAATTTGTTTTGATCGTATTCAACGTTGCATGCATACACGAATTTTTCAAAACCACTGCTTGCGTATGCGCAAACGGCGGACTTGGGAAATGGGTTAATCAGCTCTGGAAATGGCCAATCAAGGCATCAACTCGAAATAATTGTTTAGTGGGTGTGGGAATACACAGTCAACGGATTCGGTCGCTAAGACTTCGCAAAGCTTGATCCACAAAGTGCTACCATTTCGCCGATAATTGATAGCTTAGTTCTTATTCATATGTGCTGCACAGCTGTCGATGGACCTTGTCTGCTCAGCACTTGTGTAGAGGTATTATCCGTTGACAGTTTGATTCAAAATATTTGGACTTTTCAGCGGAGCAACGTCGAAATATTGTTGCAAAAAATGTTGTTGCAGACCCCGGAATGTCCTCTAAGTAAGTTGGCAAAAATGGATGGAGTAAAATGAGAAAACCGTGCGAACATCGATCAGAAGCTCAGTGAAAGAGGATAACACGTTTGAGTATACACGGAGATTGGGTCGAGAAAGGTCCCTGGTAACCCTCGTTCAGGTGAACGTATAATGAAGGCGTTCGAGTGCAAGAAGGAGGTTTTAGAGGCGGGATGTGGGCAAAAACGTTGGCACATCGAAGTCCCAATGATTTCATCGATGCCAGAGACGTTTGAGATCTGCGAACCTCTAAGAAGCAGAAGTGGTCGCTTCCATTTTTTGAAAATCTCAGACATTCCCCACTACCCATATGTCGTAGACTTTTTCACACATTTTTTAGAAATTTTTGTGTGGATCGTAAGACTTTAGTCGGACCACCATCCTCCTAGAAAAGTCTGCATGTAGTTTATGAATAACTCTCAACCGGAGTCCTAAACGAGAAGCATCAATCAGGTCCCAGAGTGTGAAAGCTGTACACAAAACGATGCTAGCTGGGGAATTCAAACCGCAAAAATCATGGATGACCGAAACCTTCGTTGAAGTCCTGATCACACATCCTTGCCTAGGGCCACAATATTATGCCGGTTGCGTAGAACAAGGTCTAGAGTCCAAAAAGTTAGGTGAAAGAAAGCAATGGCGGCCAGCACTGGGCAAAGCTATTTGTGGCTGTGGTGAGATTTTGCAACCTTTCATCACAACTGCTTTCGGTGAACATCAGCATGAATGCAAGATTGCACAGCAACGACTTCTACCCATGATTCAGCTGTCTTCACCGTCCAGATCATGCGTTTTGCCATTACACCGGAATCAACGGTAAGAATAGTATACCTAGCACAGAAATGTTTCGTTTGACTCCAAAATGACATGAACCCTCTTGACGGCTCGGAAATTCAACCAAATATGAAACATGTTGCATTAACTCGTAACGAATGCAACTTGGGATACACAATGTCTCGGCAGCAGATACGCATTCAAGAGCTTGAGAAAGAAATTGGAAGAAAGTTCCAAACCTCGTGGCTAAGCAGTCAGTGCTGAATCTTGCAAGGAACGTCCAGGAACGTTAACATGCGCCATGCGCGCACAAAAATCGCTCGATTGGGTAAATGTGACGAACATTGGCCTGATTTGCTGCGCAATTCAGATCACGCTTTCCAGGGTAGGGCCTTTATTGGTGCTGAAAATATTGATTTGACTCAATGCGATTAATTACTTGCACGGCTACAGTTTAAAAAAAATAGTGCATGGATGGAATTGCTTTCATACATTTATTCCACACATAACCAAATGTCATTTCATTTTTTTGTAACACACCTAGAGATCGACACATGCAAGCGTCCTCAGCTGTAACATTAAAAATGAGTTGAAAGATATAAGAAAATAATCCAATCAAAACACAAATTGCGTTTTGTGTCAGTTTCCGAAGCAAATAAATTTTTCACGAAATCTTTCTTTGCGTTCCCTGATTTTTGGATGAATTACTTCTCGTGTAAAATTAATAATTTCTAAGTATACAGAAATATTGCTCATCTAGAGCATCAATCTAAGGCGTTAGAGCAGAATAACCGGAATATTCATTCACCACTGGTTTCTTTTTATTTGAACAAACCGGCATAGCAGATCGAAATTTTCAAGAGTCCCCGAAAAAGTCTGGTGGAGGCTAAGTAGCAAGTACAATAAATTCAATTCAATCATTTCTGTGAGAAAATTCAAGAATTTTAGCATGTTTGGGTGAAATCATGCATTGCTGGTAAAGGGGTTGGCTTCTATAATTGTTTTCTGCCATATCATGCAAATAAAACTGTATGAATCTTTTTTCAAAGCCTTGAACAATTTGTATCACAATTCCCTCCTGAGCTAAATTCCATCTATGGTAACAACCAAAGCATTTTACTTGCATTGAGGACAATGAAACACTGCAGTTTGTTCGACAAAACTACTAGATTTTAGGTGTAAATCAGTTAATAATGACAAAAATCAACATTCTGAGCTTGGACTTTCTGTTCTGTGTTCATGAAGATTTCTGTGTGAATGAATCGTGAATCCCATATGGAAAATGAAGCATTTCACACAACAATCAATTCTCTCCCCCAATCACCAGAACTGAAAGACCCAACGACTGTGGTCGAGGAAATCTTTGAGGTATATGCGTATCCCAACTAATACTACGGAATGAAGTAAAATGTAGAAATTTCTGTTGTTGTCTTTTGATGTTCTTTTCGGTCCCCCGACAATTAAAATATCAGTCTGGTAGAAGAAAAATGAAGAAAATCCTGAAACAACAGTACTGATTCCCGAAAAAAATAATACTTATAATGAAGATTTGAAATAAAATAGTTGTCATCGACATCGCATGTGAAGAGTATAACTGAAATTGAAATAAAGTCATCGCCCCTAAGACCTTTTGGAATTACGATAAATAAAATTGAAATCTGACAATTTTCCATCATCCATGCATCTAGATGAATGCGTGTAGCAACTAATACGGAAGAAATATAATCTTGTTACAACTTTTCTAGAAATTTATACCACCTGTTTCCAAAAATTACCGGGACCAGGGCTTATGAAATTTATTCCAGTTTTTTCTTGCGATATGAGTGTTAAAAAGTCACAGAGTATACGACATTCTGTGCCCTTGAAAAGAAATCTAGATGCCTGGAAGGTGCAGAGAACATGAACTGATATTCACCGCATCATTCCTGAAGAACAAGCTGTGGATCTTTTAACTCCGTTAATTTTGACTCTTTAAAAATAACGCTTGAAACTGGAGATATTCTAATATAGAAAACTATTTTTCTAATTCGCCTATCTTTAAATCTGGCCAAAACATCCGACGTACGTAATTACCGTGATATTGCCATCATCTATTGCGTCCCTTATTGTTCAAGCAAAGTTGTTGTCCTGATAAAAGAATAAACATCTCTAATATGCAACACGTGTTCTGTAAAGGTCGCTCAGCTACTTGCAAACTTGTGGGAATTTATTGGTTATTCATTGATTGCTGTGAAGATAGCGGCCCCCCAGAGCTCTTTACATAGACTTTTATAAAAGCATTTGATCGCATTTGATATTCAATGCTACTCTTCCAGAATTGCAGAGAAAATTGACATGGGGCATGGACTTAAGCAGCAGGTCTGTCTTTGAGCCGCCGGCAAATATTAGAAATTGTGGAAGAAATCCTACCATTCGTCGCTGAGAATTCAAAAAGACTTTCTCTTGTTCATTACTATTAAATTGTGCTGCAAATGTAGCTACAAAGTCTTATTTATGCCGATGACATGTAACTGTTTCTAAAAATAAAACCAGGACTGATATTAATATGTTCAGGATGAAAAATGCATGGTATTCGAAAGCTTGCTGCAATGAAAGTATCAGAAATGTAATTTAATATCATTCAGCAGAAACGAAAATACGCCAAATATATCGATCCTCGTGTAGATCAAGATGTTTGCTACAAATATAAAAAGGATCTAGAATAATGATCTTGGTTTATAACAATTTCCAATGATCATTGTAATAACATTGTTCTAGAGCAAACAATGTAGTTCGTTTCGTAAAAAACACTGGATTCAATTTTGAGGATCATACACAATACAAACATTATATAGCTTATATTTAGGTCTATTTTTGGAATACCGGTAGCATTGTCTGGTCTCCATTTACTTAACCCGCAAATTAACCGAATGAATATAGCCATTTATATTAATATATTCAAGGAAGCTAGGATGGACTAACCGCCCATCCTCTTCCATCTTCACGGCCGCAGCATGCTTATCAATATTCAAACATTGCGGCATAGCGTCATCAATTGGCAAGGTTTTTTAACTTTCGATAATAACGGCACAGTTTTTCTGTCTCTTCGAATAAATTTGGTGTGATTTTGATATGTATTCAACTTTAGAAACTTCTGCCAGAATGTGTTTATTAAACGTTAGTCAATATTTTCCGTCCCAATGGCTTTTGCGCTTAGAATAGTTTGGTGCAACATTTATTGTTGGGTGCAATGAGCGCAGAAACACATTGTTCCGTGCAACATCAAACGAAAATTTGATATCAATCTTCGTTCTTTAACACTACCTTCCTCTTCATCGTGTTACTTGTTTCGCCAACTAACCGTGTGAGCATGTAGTCAAAACCAGCCCGCAAACTCTGCAGTTATTGTTATGCCAAATGGCATTATACCAAACAACCTGTGCCAAACGACCTTATTCCATATGCTTCCCCTCTTTTGAAGTGAATCGATAACAAATAATACTTTCTTTACCTCTTCTTACACCAAATGAAGGGTATTAAGATCGCTTGAAAAACTCGACTTTTTATCCGAGGCCCAGAGGGCGGTGTCATTCGACTCAGCTCGACCGAACTGAGCTGTGTCTGTGTGTGTGGGTACAAGCAGCGAACCAAATCAGTTATAAAATGTTCAAATAACTGAGTCTAAAGTTTCATTATGATTGAATAATCCTTCATGGAGATATCAAAGCCGAACAATGCATTAGGTCCCTAAATTAACATTCAGAGAATTCTCTTCGTCGATTTTCTCTTTGAAAAATTCATCGCCCAATCCTGTAACGATTGCTGACGTTTCGACGTATTGGGTCCCCCTAATCGCAATGAAACTCGATGTTGTTAACGTATTCTTGTATTCTGTTAAAATAAACCACACGCGGCAAAATGGTCTAAAAGCATCCCTACTGTTATGGTTTAAATCGGTTCTCAAACTCAGTGTTTTAACATATTTTAGCCATTGCTACAAATAAACCACCCACGCGTAGTGGCCCCCAGCATCGTTACTGTTTGGTTTAAATCGGTGCCAATTTGGATAACAATATGACTGTAAATTGAAGAAAGAAATTAGTGATCTCCGTTTCAATTTCAACTACCTTTGTGTCTTCGACAGATACGCGTATTTCGTCTACCAATGTGCAGACTTTATTCGGTGTCTCGTACTAATAACTCGATAACTCAAGATAGATTTAATATGAATCTCTGTACAGAGAATAAATCAGAACATAGTTAAATATCATATTCGCTGCCGACGTCAGTTGAATTCGACACACCGTTTACAAACGGATCCGGCTGCAAACCCAACCATTTTCATGCAACATCAGTGATTTCTCTGTGGAAGTGCAGAGGTGTTCTCGGCTTCCAGCAAAGCGAGTATCACGTCAACGTATTCCTACTCCATTCCTATTTGACCCTGCATTCGGGCAGAGGCCGGCGCCGGTATGTGCCTTGGTTAAGATCACCAGTTTTTACACATTGCGGATGCATGCTGGTCCCAAGCATCATCTCTTTGGTTCTTTGTGTAATAACAGCTGATCTGGTCAGTAACGGAGTAACAGCCTCGGGCGGTCAATCATGCTCGTACTCATGCTCGTATCTTCACTCATTAGATCTAATCACACTTATTACTACCGTACAGTATGTTGAAAATAGTTGAACATGGTTTAACATAGCCGTAGGAACGCTAAGAGAAAAATCGACAAGAAGTCTCCCAATGTTTCCTTAGGACCTAATATGTTGTTTGCTTGATATGACCAAAACAATACCTGAGAGCACATAATTGTGACATGAAAATATACTCGCTCGCACCAAAACCGGACTCGACCAATCGAACCAATCGATGCCGCTCGCATTCTATTGTGTCGCATGAGCTGCTTTGTATGGCACACCAGATGCGCCATACAGCGGAGCTAGATGCCACATTATGCCACTCTATAAAATTTAGAGGCAAGGATGCGTTGCAAGCGTAAGTGGTAAGTGCCTGATTTTGAACTACAACAGTATATTCAAAAGTATGTATTTATCTTGAATCATGTCGATGATCCAAAATTGATACTTAAGTTGTTGATATATTTCCATATTCAAACTTCTAATATATATATAATGCCCCTTTATATCAGCGCCAACATTTGATTAAGACGAATCTGGTTTTAAACTAAAACTTTGTCTACTAATTTATCGGAGGATTCAGATACAATTCCTACAAATTGAATTGGTCAATAGCGGATAAAGATAAAGCTCCTCTTCTTAAAGAGTGCATAATTTGTATTTTGTGACCTTTTGTTCAAGAAAAAATGATTATAAGCCTTTATTTAAAGAGATTCGCCCTAATCTAATGTTAGCATGATATTTCTATATAAGCAGATCCAAAAAAACTATTAATGGCAATATTTTAATCACATCAATAGAAGAACCTAGTTCATTTGTAAACTGAAGAAAATATGAAATTTCGAATATTCCTAGAACTATATAGCAATTTTTGATAAATATGTATCAGTACCATATTGGCCATTGATTCGTAATTCACAATTACAAGTGCAAGAAGAGTTTAGAATCTCATCAAATTTGGATGTGTCCACAGGTTTCTAATATATTTTCCAAATCTCAATTGTTTCAAAACAAAATTTTCATTTTTATTTGGGAACAATACTATTAATGCCCTTCTAGCTTAAGCCTATTCAACAATGCATTTCTCTTTTAGTCGATATAAATATTATCAACTTATTATTTCCAATCTTCATAAATATCCGCTGTGCTCTATGATGTATAACTTTGCTTTAATTCATCATAGAGGCACATATAATTAAATGAAAATTGAGTGTATTCTGATATCATTTCATGTGAAGATTGAAGTCTTGACATTCTAATATTTCTCTAAATAAAATGAAGTGTTTGCAAACAGAACCAGTTGCTGTAAAAACCCGCGTCACCGATGATGATTCAACTCTTCACGCTTCTGCCAACAATGACTAACAGACCATACTTTCATCCGCAGGCAATTCTAGGTATTCGAAATTCATATTTTCAGTTTATAAAATGAACTGTATTCAAAATATTGCCGATAACTTTTGATCTGCCAGCTCTCAGGCAATATCCGCGCCAACGTGGGTGGGGCCAGATCTCCTTTTGTAAACAGGCTTCATGTCGTCTATATTTGACAGAGATGCAAATACAAGTATGCACTTTAGAGAACATCTTATCCGCTGACAATATTTGTAAGAATTCAACCGATAATCTAATAGACAAAATCATTCAAAACCACGGAATTCATAATCAAATGTTATCTGATATAAAGGAGGCATTATATATTAATATCGGCAATCTAAACGTGATTTGATAAATGTTTATGTAAAATGGTATATATTTTCGTTCTACTCGTTGCAGTTAAAATCAGGCACTTACCGCATGAAGCGATCCTGCTCTAATTGCCGAGTGGCATAATAATGGCATCTAGCCATGTATGGCGCGTCACCAGTGTGCCATATAAACGGGCTGATGCGACACCCAATGGAATCACCGAAGCGGCGCAATCAATTGGTCGCAGTAGTCGTGTCAGCTGGGCTACAACTTTCATCTCCGCAGTACGTGGCACTCGGAAGTATTAATTTTTGGTCATATCAGCAAAACATAACACCGTGATCCTGGAACGCATTGGGAAAATATGGCAATCGATTCTATGTAGCGTTCTACGACTATGTTAAACCCATGTTCGACTTTATTTTCAGCATGCTGTGCAGTAGTAATAAGTGTGATTGAGATCTAATGAGCATGGAGCATGAAGCATGGAAGCATGATTGACCCCACGCCCGGGGTTAACTACTCCGTTATTGATCAGCCCGAATCGTATTCTGCAAGGAACCAAAGATGATAGCTGAGACTGGCATGCATTCTCAATGTAAAACGGTGATATTAAACTAAGGCGATAACGGCATAGTCTTCGCCCAGATGCAGGTCAAGCTAACAGAGATAGTAAGGAATATGTTGACGTGATATAAACTACGTGAACACCTCTGCGCGCCTCACGAAAACCATAGATGTTGGATAAAATGATTTAGGTTGCAGCCGGTCGGGTACCGATAGGCAAGTGTGCTGGGAATTCAACTGACGTCGGCAGCGAATGATATTTAACTATGTTTACATTTATTATACTGGCAGAATGCATATTAAGCTCTTATTCGAAGTTATCATGATAATGCGAGACACTGAAGAAGTCTGCACGTATCAGGCGAAATAGCGTATCTGTCGAGAAGATAAGCGAAATCAGTTGGGGTAAATGGGGTACTAATTTTTCTTCTAATTATAACGTTATCGTAAAGCTATTCAAGTACGGCGCCGATTTTAAGCCAGCGATAATGATAACGAGCCGCTCTGAAATCGGTGTTTATTTTGGCAGAATGCAAAATATTTAAAACACCGGATTTGAGAACCATTAAACCAAGCAGCAGAAGTGCTTTGGAACAACTCTGAGTGATAGTGAATAATAGAGCAAGTACGTCAACAACATCGAAGTTTATAAATTGTGATGAAATTAATAAAATCGAAAACGTATCAGCAAATCGTTTATGAACAAGCTATTAACGAAAATCGAGAATACAGTACCAGAACCTAATATTTCAGCAATATCTCCATGAAGAATTGATATCATATAATGAGCAGACGAACGTTTCTCAACTTCGGTGGCATATTTTTGTATTCGTCAGCAATTACCAGGCCTCGAATAAATCGAGACTCAAGCGATCTTAACACCTTTCATTTGGTGTAAGAAAGGAAAAGAAATTATTATTTACATTCACTCAAAGTATGGAGATAAAGATGAACACAACATAAAATCGTTTGACAACCATTTGTGTAACAACTAGCAGGCTAAGTGTCGTGTACATGCGTAACCCAGCGTAACAAATGTAGTGTTAAGAACAATTCTGTTTGCTTCACGCCTAACCACTGGCAATGTTTTCATCTGTGTTTGTCCCGATGGAAAATATTGACTAACGTTGTAAACACATTCTTGGCAGAAGTTTACAAAGCGTTAATCTGTATCAAATTGCTAAAATTTATTCGAAGAGATAGAAAAAACGTATGAATATCGAAGAACGCGTGATGTAACGTATATTTGCAATGTTTAATTTGATAAACATAGCAGCTATGGAAAGTCATCTAGTTTCCGAAGAACCAATATAAAATGAAACATATACATTCCGGTACCAATTTGCGATAGCGTTGGAACGATACTACCGTGATAGACCTTACAACATAAGCTACATATAATGTTCTTGATATCCTCAAATTTTACCTGGAATCATATTATTTAACTCTAATGTTATTATAGTCACGTGAGTAAGTTTAGAATCAGATCACGCCTAGCAGCATCTTTGACTCTGAATATAATAAAATCATGGAACCTGTGTATCGTCCTGGTTTTCTTGTACCAGAATGGTCCCACATGTCATCGACAAACGAAACGCTTTCCCGCACGGTAACAATATGGTGCAATGAAGAGAGCCTGATGGGGCCTCTGGAGTGACTGATAAGTGAGACAACTCCCGTGTATTGCTGTGAAGAACTATGTAAACTGACTAGCGTCCATGCCTCCTGCAGTTGAAGTGACATTGGAGTATCAGTAACGTCGAAATGCTGTAAGTGAAAGAGCTCACCTATTCCTGTCAATCAATGAATAATATAAATTCTAATAAACAGTTAACGACCTATGGAGCGTGTGCACTATTGGATGCTATTAACATCGGGATAACGCTCGAGCCAACTGAGATTTTTGATGGCAGATATCTGACATTACGTCAGGAATGTTTTATAGATTCAAGATAGGCATGAAAATGGATTTTCTATATTTTCGAGGTATTCAGTTTCAAACGTTGACACTAAAGTCCATGTAACAGATTCAAGATCATGGCTAGATTCTTCAGGAGCTCTGGGGTAATGTCGTCATGTTCTCCTTTCCAGGCGTCTGGTACAGGGGCGTAAATACCGTGATCTTTGCCTATATATGAAAAATCGGAATAAAAAATTCTTATAAGCTAATCCCTAATGCAGGCCTGGAAACAGGTATTCCTGAAAAAATGACATCGGCGCAAATTATATATTTCAACTGCAATGCATTCATCTAGATAAATGGGTGACGGAAAATTGTCAGATTTCAATTTTGAAGTATCATGAATTCAAAGGTCTTGGAAATTGACTCAATTTCAGTTATACTCTTCTGCATGCGATGTCGATGAAGAACAAATTTATTTTATTTCTCTGGAATCTTTCATTTGCAGTTATTATTTTTTTGGGTATTTGTGCTGTTGTTGCATTTTTTTCTTGTACTGTAATACGCAGGCTGAATTTTAGTGTCAATTCAGAAAACATCTGCAAAGACAGCAACGAGACTACGTACTTCATTCTGACAGTTGTACTCAAAGAACCTCATCAGTGCAGTCGTTGGAATATAAATGGTGCAAATGAAGGAATGCATTGCTGTGTGAGAATATGCATTTTCCATAAAATCCATTCACTGAAGAACGTGTGGAGCAGAAAGTCAAGTCACAGTTCTGTTGACCTGTCGTGTAATCTGATTTGCCTAGAATGTGGTGCAATCGAACAAGCTGCGGTACTCGTATGCAATTACGAAATAAAATAACAGTTAAAAGAATCGCCATCGAATCGAATTTAGCCTCAGGCAGTGAATGACCCATACTGAAGATTCTGCTGATTTCTTGCATGATATGTGGAAATACAACCAACCCTTTTGCCAGCGAATACTTGAAACATCTTGAAAATTCTTTAGTTTCTCATGAAATGATTTCTGGAGTGAATTTGTATGAGTACTTTGTATATAGACAGGATAATTTCGATGCTATGCTGTTCTGTGTGATAATATTCGGTGTGTGCGCTGGGTGACAGTATTTCTCATGCCAGTGATAATTTTACGCGAAGGCTCATCATATCTCGAGGCTGAAGACAAATTATCCTTCAAACTGACACAAACTTGCAATTTATGTTTGATTAATTTATTTTCTTATATCTTTCAGCTCATTTTTTATATTAGCAAGATAGCATCAACAATCCTCTCAGGGACAAATGAATGACATTTGTATAATGTGGAATAAATGTGAAGCAATTCACCGTACTATTTTTTGCAAGTCGGCTTCGTATGGCATTTGATCCGTCAATGCAGCATAACAAGACTTGCCCTGAAAACATGGGTCTAGTGCGTAACCGTCAGGCTAATGTTCGTCATGATACTGGCAGCGCATGTGGTAGACGTTCCTTATAGATTCGCTGTTTCTCAACCACAGGTGAAGAACTTCTTCCAATTTCTTTCAAGCTATTGGGCGCTCTGCACTGCCCTGTATCCCAGTTATATCTTCGTCAATGCTTATGTTTCGATTTGTTGGAATTTCCGGGCAATTAAGAAGGGATTCATGTACAAACAGTACATTTCTTTTGTGATATATTCTGCATTGATTCCGTGGCAATGTGCAAGGCATGATCTGGACATGGGTAACCGATAAATAGTGGAAATCTGCCTGTAAGCACGATCACACTCGATGTTCTCAAAGCAGTTGTGATGAAGGTGCAAATCACCACAGCTTCCACAAATGCCAGGCCATTACCATTGCTCTTACCCCTTTGGACTCGGAACCGTTCCTTGTAAATATATTATGTAACCTGATAATGTCGGAACTGCAATGTCAGTCTATTTAGCATCGTTTATTACAGCTCATTGATAAGCCAACCATTTGGGACTCCGTTTGAGCTGATACCTCAAGCCGCATGGAACTTTCTGGTGATCTGACTTCTGGAGAGTCTGCAACAGGAATAGAAGTATGGAGCAAATGTGACTACCTCTGCTTCTTAGAAGGTTCGAAGATAGGCGTTCTTTGTACGATAGTATTCGATGTGTAACGTTCGGCTTCAGCTGTACTCAGGCTCTTCATTATGCGTTTACCTGAACGAAGAATTACAAGTTCCTATGGGCCCATTTCGTGGCAATACTCCAGGCGTGTTATCTCGCGAGCCTCGATCGTGTTGCCGCATTTCATTCCTCCATCATTTCAACAGCCGCAGTGCCTGTATGCTGCTGATATTTCGACGTTGCTTCACTGAAGTCAAAATGTTGAATCAGGCGATAGGACAATACTACGCACTGGTCTTTGAAGACGAGAGCGCAACATTGTCGGCCATGAATAAACTGGTATCGACCAGATAACGGCACCTGAAGTCTTTGGCAACCCAGATCTGACCAGTTATACACACAAGCAATTGATGTTGATATGCGGCAGCTCATTCAACTCTCCCAATTCCAGAAAAACGCGGTGGTCATGATGGCGTGATCCACAAAGAACTAATTGATTTGAAAGTATGTACTGAGCTGTGTTTGCAGCAGAGAAAGGCCACCTTGCGTGGTCCTTCTTATGACACAATGTCATAAACTAAGTTACTAGTTATATTTTTGTCGTTTTGATATATTCACAAAACCAAATATATAACCATCAGTTGATAAAATAATGGCTGAATGTCTTATTTAAGCAAAAATTATGTACGTATTTGTCGAGCAATGGCCCGCAGTGTTACGCCATATCTGTGACTAAGCATGAAAAGCTAAAATGTAAAATTCATGGGCCTCACGCCTCAGGCCTGATACGATATCAAATCGAAAAATGTCACTGTCGTTAACAACTTAAACATCACTGCCACATCGTGTTGTAACGCATGAATTTGTAACATTTATGTGCACATTTTAGAAGTGTGCATTATAGGCTTCACTTGTGGAAACGCTCTAGCTGACATAGGTAATCAACAGCCTATGACAGATGACAACAATGTTTGGAACTTTTCAGTGGCTCTGTAAGTATCAAATGGGCAAGCAAATGGTACATAAGGCATAGATAAGACAGAAAGACTCAAGACAGACAAACAGCTACCTCGTCAGAATATCAGAAAACCCTCATTTATTAACAGAAATATGAGATGGACAGGTATATTTCTGAGCAATGACAGAATAAATGAACGTCATCATCAGCCTCCTTCAGCGAGCTGGTAAATCTCAGTATTTTGAACGGATATGTTCTGATCAGATAGTATGTGCAGTTGCAATTAACGGTTACTATGCAACGCTGCGCCGATGACCCTCGTTGGTGTATTTAACAGTAACCGGTGCATGACACGGTGTATTAACTCAGGGCACTGCTCTTCAGTCAATTCCGCAGTATGACGGAAACGAAGATATTAACGTATCGTAGCTTTCTTGACAGCCGCAACACATTTGCATTCAGCTGCAAGAATTTTCAGATTTCAATGAATGCAGGTGTTTTGATCGAAATTGGTAAAGCTTATTTTTTAAACCAGCACATGGAGCAATCTAAAAAGAGATAGCATTATAAAAATATATATTATCAATGTAACAATATTATGAAATTCTGGAATTTACACGGAACACAATTCATATTTATAAAAGTAGAGCTATAAAGTATGATTTGGAAGTAAAATGAAATAAATTTAGATACACTCGCCATTCGACAAAACATGTGTTTGGTAATTTATTTCATCTCTTCAACTCATTCTTATGACTACATTTGACAGATAATATATTTATATCGAACCCATCCACATGAACCAACGGCTTCTCCGAACTGATGACTGGATATGATATGGTATATCGTATCGTATCGGAAGAATTAATTTCCATGAACTTTTTCGTGAAGTGAAACTGCAGGTTTTCTGTTTGGCTTCTTCATACAGCAATATGGAAGAAGTAATAATTTGGGCCCTTCAAAGTAGACTTTCCAAACAAGATCTCAGAAGGATGTGTATATTTAAATAAAGTATGACAGCAAATGTGCAGATGAAAATCTAGTTAATGCAATGTAAATATCAGAGGAATAAAACAATTCAATGACACAAACACTGCAAGTAATGAACTATGTAAGTAGTTCTAACAGATGAAAATTGCAGTGTATAGTTGCCATTTGGCTAGTTAGGTGCATCATGTAATGAAATTTGCTACTCAGAATATGCCTCAAGTGAGTCCTGCTGCTGAGAAGGGTACAGGCAGCAAACAAAACAATGTCTTTCTAATGATTAATTTGTCCAAAACGTTC
Source organism: Aedes japonicus (assembly GCA_034211315.2). Classification (NCBI taxonomy): domain Eukaryota; kingdom Metazoa; phylum Arthropoda; class Insecta; order Diptera; family Culicidae; genus Aedes; species Aedes japonicus. The sequence goes on from JASCZW010009733.1 coordinate 39,457, forward strand.
TACTGAAAGTGTAAACGATTTGAAATAAGCCAGCTAGTAATATAAGCTCTGGTGAACTGACATCATCAAACGTTAAATTAAAATCATCTGAAATATTCATCTGATTTAATGCAATTCTCGAGCGCTCGGCCTCGAGACACATAGCTCAGCGAGATGAAAATCAGCATTGAACACATTCCTTTTCGGAAACCGAAATGTTATCCGCTGAGTATTTTACGATAATGAAGATATTGCATCATGGATTTAGAAAGCTGGAATTCAGGTTTCATTTTGAAATATTTCTTCCCTTGATCTATATGAAAATAATGATCATTTTAATAAAGTCAGCAAATAGATAATGTTGTCAAATATTTATCATATGACCATTGGAAACAACGTATAGTGTCATATTTAGATATCGAACGGCAGCTCTTTTGTAACAGGCAAAAATATTTTGCTAAAATAATATTTTACTAGGAATGCAAATGTAAAACGAACTTTAGTAACGCGGGGCGATAAAACACAAGCCTGCTACAATTAAATATTCTAAAAGAATTTACACTGTTAATATATAATTAGTTAAATTTCAAGAACAATCCATCAGAAAATTCATCAAATATGGGCATATATATGAACACCAAATAACACATGCCATGTATGTGCGACTTACGTCGCTGCGAAGAAAGTACTCATTTAATTGTAATGTTTATTGCAATGCGTGGAATAGCGCATAGTATGTACACATGCTGATTAAATCTCTTGATTAATACGGTGTAATAGTAGATGAAGTCACAAGTCAAAAAAATCAATCAATCCTGTAAAACATGTCAAACGAAAACAAACATCAAACAATGCTAATAAAATTGAAATACAATTAAGAAAATTATATAGTGAATCTAAATACTTTTCAAGTATAAATGTGATAAGCAATAATGGTAGTTGATTAAATGGAAAGGTGTCTTCTTCTCATTTCTAATTGAACTGCGCCTAATTAAGCTCAGCTAATTCAAAGCATAAATTTTGCGACAGTACACTGCGACAACCACAGGCAAACAGTTTAAGGCAGAGCTGGGTAAATGCAGGTAGTATCGTCTGAAATGTATTGAAACAATCCTACTTGAATACTGCTAACTCAAATCATTTTTAATGAGCTAGTATGTTATACTGTACAATACGGC
>JASCZW010009734.1:0-40607 GCA_034211315.2 Aedes japonicus
ATTTGTGTAGTGCACAGTCAATCTAGAAACGCTAATCCGCAACCGTTTCCGAAATTCTACCGGTCCCTGTTCTGAAAACCCATACATCAACCACGGCGACGATGCTCCTCATTGTAGGCTTATCATCATCAGCCACCGAGCAGCGGCCGTTCATTGCTGAGGTCTGAAGGCGGTCATGCTGGCAGTCGCAAGCCGCAATGTTTTCGTCTTTGACATTTCCAAAGTTGTGTGGTGCCAGTTTTTTTTTCGCCACCGCCTGCCGATGTTCAATGGCTATGAATGGGACACACCAACACACACACACACACACACCGCACACAAAGCCTACTGCTGCCTCGGTTGATATATGTATTATAAATAATTATTAATTGTGGGAAGCTGCTAAGAGCGCTCGCTCGATCTGCGCCATCCATCTAGCCTAGCCAATATGATGGGATGGGGTCGTTTCGTGCAGGGTGGCATTATAATGTTGGTATGAGCTTCTCGCTCGATCGAGCCCTCTCCCTATAAGTGTTCATGTTCATGTGGATATTTTTGCGGTTTTACTGCTGCTGCTTCTGCTGCAACAGTAAGCAAAGCACTTGAGAAGAAACAGGGATGTTATGAAATAGTAGAGTATACCCATAACTAAATAAAATAACATTCGACAGGCCGCCAGCACAGTGAGAGCGGCAAAGGTGTGCGGCGAAGAGAATTTTCGGGCGCTGGCTTGTGGTGGCAGCAACCTGTTGTGCTGAGCTGAGCGAAGGAGGGGCAACGGGGTCGCTCGACAACGCTAAGCTAGTTGGCCATGTCGGATCCCATTGACTGTAATAATGGATTGCTGTGTCGTGCTTGCTTGCCATGTTTTTATGTTATTGTTGGGGTTGCTACTTTTCCGTCTGTTTTTGTTGAGATCAGCTCATTGCGAGTGAAATAGCCTGAGGTGGAAGCATCTTTGGTTGTCAGCAGTGAGACAAATTAATTGCCCACGGTTGATGTCAAAACTAATTTGACAGAAGGGTGGTCGACAACCCAGTTGCCGATAAACAGTCGCTCTACCCTACTTCGAACGGCGGTGCTCAGACCCGAATTAGTATGCTCTCGAAAATTGCAACATTAAAACTAGTAGTGTTTTTGTTTTATTCCGAATGTTTTTCTTGTTTGCTTCGCAGCTGAATTGTTTTAATTTGTAAAATGTTTTCGGTGCAAACTACAACATCCAACGATCACGCTTGTGCAATGCTAAAGACAGCAAATTAAACCAGCCAACTTTGCCGTCCGGCATGTCGATTGGGGGTGGTTAAGTTGAACTGCTCGCTTGGACCGGTGATGGTGTGATGGATATGGGAACTATTCAAGAAGAACAAACTCCGAACAAAAGTGAAGTGAAGTTCTAGAAGAATAAAACAAAGCAAAAAAAAGAACCGGCCAAATTCACACAGGAAGACATTCTCGAAAGAGAATAGCTCCAAATACGTGAACGGTGAACGGAGAAGAAATAGCAGCGGGAAAAAGTGAATGAAGCAGAGTGGTGGGCGCGAGGGAGGACACGGTTCAAGAATCTTTAATGGATTGGAGCAGGAAGAGGCCGATTCATGCAACAAATTTCCTCTCACCATCATCATCATCATCATCATCATCATCAGTAGCAGCCACGGCGGAGTAGCTGATTACCGGAGTTTATTCTCAAAGGAGGAAACGGAGGAGGGGAAGTATTGCAATTGCCTTATTCCCTCACGTCATCCATCACTCCTCCGGCTCGCTGGTTGAACTCCGGGCTGAAAAGTGTGCGGTAAGTTCATTTTCCTGTCTTGGTTTATTCTAAGTGTAGAGATGCTTTCAGCAGCAGGTTCTTGGCTCTTTCTTTGAACCCGTTCTGTCGGAATCACAATGGGACTGTTCTAAGAGCGTGCGTGTGTGCAATGTGTATGCCTTTATTTTTTTTTATTATTATGAGCATTCTTTACCCATTTGGTTTTTTTTTCTTTACCATACTGGCATTTATCCAGTTGTTGTTGCTCGGTTTTCACGCAACAGTTACGAACGCCAGATTTCATTGCGCTGCCGTCTGTTCTGCAGCTGACCCGTTGCAGGCTCGAAAGAAGGAACAAACGGACGAGCAGCAGCACTCCCAGTTCAGACACTGTTGCTTCTTTGACCCATTTCGAAATGCGGGAGAAAGAAAAGAAAGCAGAGTTCTGCAACGAGTATAGTCAGCCGTCGTTTAAAAGTGCACAGTTAGGTTGCGAGAAGTGTTTATGGGTTGCCATCTGCATAGTAATGTTCGCGAGATCAATCGATTATGTTGCGAGTCAATCGGGCGTTTAACAGTTGGGATTTAATCTAAAAAAAGAAAATGAAACAAACAAAACGGTCGGGTTCGTCGTTTCGACTCGGGGAGTCTTTTTTGATAATGATTATGAAATAATTTAGTATAGAAGCATTTTCTGTTAAGTGTGGGTGTGTTTTTCTCAAGATATGATTTGCAATAAGATCTTTAGAATAGTTCATGCAGGGTGTACCACTCGATTTCATTTTTCAAATTCGTGCATTTTTCCCTGATTTTTCCAAATGTTTTGTTTGTATACTCCACTTTTCGAAGCTAAATTTAACACACAAAAAAAACCATTGAAAGTTTTTTTTATTACATATTAACAACATAGATATTCTCCCTCTTAATAACTGTCTATAATGGGGTAATCATACAAACGTTGTATTCTTGCACTGATGGCTACGACGACCTTTGATACATCTGGCAATCTGACAATTAATGGAATATTCGTGAGACCATTCCATACAAATAAAAAAAAAATTACCAATTGCAAGCCATAGGAGGCGTAAACAACTAAATTGTTTGCAATATTTAATGCGCCATACAACAATGTTGGCAATCTTTAAACAATTGGCTAAAGACTGTATTCGATGAAATTTGGACACACAAAATAGGTCACCAAAAATTTTCCTTGAGCCCGATTCTTTTCAAACTTTCTGGAAATAAAGTACTACTAAATGGTTAAGTTTTGACATCATTGGTTTATTGAACCTCTTCTCCTAACCCAAATAGTGGCAAGATGCCAAATCCGGCAATAACAGTGTCGGGCCATCGTGAGATCTCAAGAAGGGCAGAAGTCGTTTCTGGAGGCATTCGTCCTTGTAGATTTGTCCGTTGACGGTCCCAGAGGGGATGAAGGGCTGGCTCATTTTGCCACATCCACAGATCGCTTGCCAGACAAGGAATTTTTTGGCGAATTTCGACAGTTTCTTCTTCCGTACACTCTCCGGAACGGCCAACTTAGAGGTGGTGACGTAGTGTTCCTGTCCTGGCATTTGTTTGGTGTCGGCTTTAATGTAGGTCTCATCGTCCATCACAATGCAGAACGGTTTTGTGAGCCACTCCCTGTACAGTTTTCTTGCACGAGTTTTAGGCCACCGAGTTCTGTTTATCGCTCCGGTTCGGTGCCTTCTGGACCTTGTACACATGTAATCCAGAACGTTTCATTGTTTTCTGCACAAAACAAACTGAAACTTTTGCCTTTTTCGCAACATCCCTGATCGAAATGTTGGGATAACGCTTAAATTGGTTCAATACCATTCTGGCCTTCTCCGGATTGGATGTGCCACGTTTTTTTGCCACTACCATTTTTCCGCTTGGTTTTCTTACGGTCCTTGAACGTTTTGATCACATGATATACGGTTGAATGTGCGATTCTGAGCTGTTTTCCGATCCATCGATGAGAAGCGTTTGGGTTTTCGAAGTGAGTGCCCAAAATTTGTTGGCGCACTATTTCTTCATTCGAAGCCATCACTGAAATCACTCGACCGATTTTCACAAAACTCATTACACAATTGACACAACACAATGAAATACATTCAGTTAAAATTTCAATAATTTTTACCCACACGCTAAAAAGTTACGAACAATTGCGTGTGTCCAAATTTCATCGAATACAGTCTTTAAATGCAGACGTTATCTGGCTTCGATTTACATGAAATATCCCGTTATTTTCTACCCAATCTATCATTCCCTTTATGTGCATTAGTTAACGCAGAAAATTCAATGTTTCTTTTTATCTGTGTAGTTTTGTATTGATTTGAAAACTGCTTGTGCTCCAATTGGACCTTTCGGCCCTTATTGTGGTCATCATTCTAAGCCATTTTTAAGAATGTGGCTTTAGTAAGTTCTGTAGACAACTCCGCTATCGTAAGATGAGTAGTGTTCGGTGCTGTTGGGCGGCGGCCAGGGCATAGAATAGCCCCCGTGCCGTCTATCCTTATTTTCAGTAGTCGTGGAGTGCTCTGCGTTCTTCTTAAAGTTGTTGAGGCAGTCCAGTTTGGTGCAAGAATGCCAGCAGTTTCAGGGCATCTTGTAGGCTGGTAGAGCTGACTTCGGTTGACGTTGGTCGGTTGGGTTGGCCTGGTCTATCCACCTGCACGTGTCGTACTACACTTCCCTCAATTTTGTGACCCTAGTTTCGTACCACTGTCCCGTCGGCGTGGTATCGCTTGTTTCACTACGGCGTGTAGTTCTCTAGCCTCGTTCGCTAGTCGATCAGCCTGAATGTTTCCGTTGATCCCAGAATGTCCCGGGATCCAACAGATGCGGACGAGTTTGTTACGCACAATCTCTTCGACTTCTTGAATCCACGGGTGCTTTAACCTCACTGATTCTAAGACCAGAAGACAACTGGCTGAATCTGGGAAAATAACCATTTCGGCAGTGACGTTCGGTATCGAAACCACTCTCTTTATGAACGACTCTCTTTAGAACCACGCCTCTGTCGAACAAACCGCTGCACGCTTTCGGAAGGCTGAACAAATCTGCAGGGAATACTAGATTTGGCGGAAATTGATGGGATATTTCATGTGAATTGAGGTCAGATAACGCCTGCATCTAGCCTGCTGTATGGCAGATTACAATCACTGTTGTATGGTGCATGAAAGATTGCATACAACTTCGTTGTTTACGCCTGCTTTGGCTTGGTGCTTGTTAAAATATTTTTTTTTGTGTAGTTATATGGTCGACAGCGGGAAGTTCGGTACCCGTCACTTCAAGTACACGATCAGATACTGGCCGGATCAGTGGAAGGGTGCTGCTGTAGTGGCTTTTAGCCAGAATCCGGATATCCGTTCGTGCCATAGATTGAACAGCAAGGAATTCAAAAGGGCGTGTTCGAGCCTCGTCCATAAGTTCGCAGTGATTAGCGCCAAACCCACGTACAGCAGAGTTTCTCGGTTGCCGAATTTTAAACATAGGCCGAATCCTAGATCCATAGACTCACATTAGAGCACATACCCCAACATAGACATTCTGCCTCTAAATAACTGTCTCAAAGGGATGAACATACAAACGTTGTATGCTTGCGCTGATAGCTATGACGGCCATTCGTGAATCTGGCAATCTGACAATTAATGGGATATTGGTGAGACCATTCCATATTCTGTATTGATTTAAAAGTTGCTGGTGCTCAAATTGGGCCTTTCGGCCGGTCTTGAGGCCATCATTTTTAAATCATTGTTCATTGAGTTCATGCCAACGTAATGGTTTTCAACGTATTCAGCAGAGGTAGAATGTCTAGAATCAGGAGATTCTATTAGTACTGACAAGTTCTTAAACCTTTTTACAAACTCAAACGCAACTGAAGTTTTGATCGTATGACAAGCTTAACTGAGTGGATGATGGCTACATCCATAGTGACCACTTGGGGGTTCGTTATTGTACCGTCCACAACACAAGGCAGCGTGCGGAAGGAGGAGCATTCACTCCATCCACCCGTAGATGGAGTCAACGCCCTACGTTGACGTAGAGACATTTAAAGAGGCACTAGAGAGAGAAATAATCTTACGCGAAACCCAGGAACCTTGCGGTGAACGACTCGTTATGTAACTTACACGAGCGTGCGACCATGCCTAGGAAAGTCAAATCTAGGATTGAAAGATCGCCGGTATATTGGTGGACGGAGTTGATCGCCGGCTTCCGAAGAACATCGAAGAAAGAATCGAGCGTAGAGGGGCACTAGTCGCCGTGAAGGTTGTGTTGAAGAGGGATATAAATGCCAGCAAGCGAACCTGCTTTAACGACCTGTGTCAGAAGACCAATAGCAACCCATCGGGTGACGCCTATCGGGCAGTAATGGCCAAAACCAGAGGGACGGCGGCTCCAACCCAGCAATCACCAGAGCAATGCTGCAGGTCATCGTTAGGGGATTCTTTCCGAAGCACGACCCGAGTCCTTGCCCCCCCCCCCCCCCTCGATGCCGTAGATTGATTTGGCCCTTGACCAGCGTCCAATATCCCAGACCATAGCGTTGTCATAGCGATGGAGGGATGGACGGCCCAGCCGAACATCCGTAACCTCGTGGGCATTGATAACGGCACAACGAGGGCCGGAGACGAGGCGACGGTAATGAATGACGACCTCATTGCGATAGTAAAGTCGCTAAAGGTGAACAAAGCGCCAGGACCGGATGGTATTCAAGATCAAAACGGCTATCTTGTAGGCCCGAAATGTTCAGGGTGGTAATGTAAAGCTGCCTAGACGCGGGTGTCTTCCCAGACGCCCGGAAAATTCAGACCCTTGTGTTGCTACCAAAGACAGGAAAGCCACCAGGATATCCATTGGCATATAAACCTATATGTCTGTTGGATACCGCGGGTAAGGTACTCGAGAGGGTAATCCTCAACAGACAGAACATACGGTCTATCTAACAATCGGAAACAATATTCGAACAATAGTTCTAGAATCGAATACTAGTGTAAGATACTGAGGTAGGCCAGTAACGTGTTCAGATCACCGCAGGCGTCCCACAAGGTTCGATCCTGGGTCCAGTGCTATGGAACACGATGTACAATGAGGTACTACGGCTTGAGTTCCCGAACGGGGTGAAGATCATCGGGTTCGCTGACGACATCACCCTAGAGATATGTGGTGAATCCATTGAAGAGGTAGAGCTAACGGCCTCGACATTGGCATTTTGGAGAGATGGATGAGTTCCAGATGACTGGAGCTAGCCCACCACAAGACTGAGGTCACCACGGGTTGCTTAGACTTCTTCATGAAATACTGTTTCTCATTAACTAAGTGATGACTTGCTTTGGAATCAAGCTTGAAAGTAAATTTGCTGTGGTTAGCATCCGCACTTTTTCTTACCTAGCATGAAAGCAACAGCCTTGTTTCCAGACGCAACGTTTGCTGAAGGAAACACAAGCTGAAACTTGCAGCTTGACTCGACAATCCTTTGCCAAATGGCCCTACATCTGGCACCTTTGGCTCTTGCCGATCAATTTCCTTTCACGTATCAACCGTCCAAACAATTCAGTTCTTCAGGCTAACAAACGCTCAAGAACCACATCAGCAGTTCACTTGTCTTCACCTAGATCCTCCAAAGCCGTTACCAGCCGTTACGCTTTCTTCAAACTAAGCGCCAGCAGATTTGAGTTGCCGAACCAGTTAATCGAACATCTTGAGGTGCTCCTTGATCGACGTTCCTTCCACCATCTTCCACCATCAGTCTAGCCAGCTGCTTCCTGACAAGAGTTCGCGAGAAAATTGGCCTTTTCACGTTGAAATTCAGCACGATCCAGAATTACTTCACAGTATTACTCTCCTGGATCAGCTCCAAACAGAATTCAAATAATCTGGCGGCAAGTGCTTGTCTCCGGACAAAGGCAGCTGTAACTTCTTTTGGATCTTAAAGGACAAGTTGAAGGGATCTTTGTTGATGCTTCTTGCTATCATCGAGTAGTCTCTTGACGTCCTGTCACGTGGTCTTCCTGCTCTGTGATCCGTGGCAAATTTTCCGGTTGAGCGAAACTTGTAACACAGGCTTAATATGGTCAATTCTTTCGAATTGTATTTGTACAAATGTTTTTAGTATCATTTCGCCTATGTAATCTTCGATTATTTTGTTAGAAGTTCCATTCCATTCCGGTCTCAAGCCATTTTAGCTCTTCGTGTCACAAATATGATGCTCATATATTTTTTCTTAGTTCTAAAATTTTAACCTTGAAGTCGCTGAAAGTGGCAAATGTTTTTGTCAAAAAAAAAAACGACATTTGTCTACAAAACTCTTAAGGCGTGCTGTCAATGAATACTAGATTTCTCCAGCAATCATGTAGAATTATGCTTGACTCTTGAGCCATCAATTGTAGCATGTTACTTAATTTCGTCAATGGAATTTCAAGGTTTAGGTACGCTTTCAAGTATTGTAAGATAGAAGTTGCATGTGTTGTGTCCAACATAATATGAACAATTTTAAGTTTCATAAATTACAAATTCAACTATTCGTGGCACCGCCAAAGAGATTTCGTAATTTTGTACGTGATTTTGACCAGGATGAATTCAGACTGCTACATCTAGAGTTGCTAGACGTCATATTGATTATCATTACTGAAGATATCTTGTCAGAAAAAATCGTGTATCAACAGAATGATGCGACAGTTCATGTCACTAAGAGATCTTTGCAATGGTTTCCGAAACAGAGCAATGAGGTTCTGAACTGCCCAACGCATAACCGAAATCTTGTGACGGCTTGTTTGCAACGGTGGAAGACAATTGAAACAGTTCGCGAACTAGAAACTGTCGTTAAAAAACCGGAACACTACATGCCCTCAAAATTTAAACTAAACAATTTTTTTAGACTTTTCAAGAAAAACGAAGAGGAAACTAAATACTAACTACTGTTTATTATTGATGTTCGGTTCTAACTCAAAACAAGGTTTTGAAGTTGCAACTGTTTTACTTTGTGCAGCTCAAACTGAAATATTAAGTTTTTATTCTATAAAAAATCCAGCATAAAATTTCATATAAAACTTACAATAATAAGTTTCGCAGTTTGCAATTTCCCTCCGTGTACACCGTTTGTTGCCAAACGTTGCTTCAGAAGCTTCTTCTCTTTCGCGCTCTTCCAACCTCTTCCTATGCAGCTTTTCTACATGAATCGCACTGATTGATCACTATACACAAAGGATTTTTTATACACCGTGTCCAATATATTCTGATACATTTTTTCCTTGCATTGGTGTCGTGCAACTACTCAACATGCTTCACGTATGCGTTGGTGTAGTTTTGCACCATATTTATACAAACGCTGTAAGGTTACGTCCGATTATTTTCATAAAGTTATCAATAAAATCTGAATTAGCGAATTGAAATAAATAGAGTTTTGTTTTTTAAGAGAATATATTGGACACGGTGTACATTGGTGATACGTTCCACTTTTACTATGCCACCTCTTAAAAAAAGACTAAATAGAGTTGATCAACTCACATGCATAAACATTTTTAATTACTTCGATTTTGTTCGTATGTGTTACTTTTTCATGCAATGGTCAAAATAAACTTTTTTGAAATTTTGAGTCTTTTCACCAACAATAGTGATTTTTTGGAAAAACTGCCATATGACTACTTTTAGCCCAAAACGGAAAATGTGATTCGAATGAAGTCGATAAGTTGCTCCATTCTGGAGTTATCGCCGAAACAAACCGTGTAAAAAAAGACCTTAGCGTACTTGATCAACTTTTAGGCTACTTACGATTCAACTAGATTATAGCAATCAAACGTAGAACGACTATAGACTGTTTTACGTTAGGCACTATGTAACGGGCGCTGTATATAAACAAAGATGCATATATAAATCACTTAAGCTCATGCCAAATGTTGCTATAATTTCGTTTACACTATATTTACCCGTCTATTTATGCTTCTATTTACTAAATCTAACGCAAATTTACTAAATTATTGCGAAATATAGTATTCGTTTAAAAAAACGCACTTTACTTTCCTCCCGTTTGTTATTGCTTTTTATCTCCTCTCATCTGTCCTGCACGATCGGGCGGCTATGCTCAGTTTGATACACCGTCGGTGATTACACCGTCATGATGCCCAACGGTGTTAACAGTTGATTGATTGGCAAAGTGATTGATTTAGATAGTAATAATAGCAGTGCGTTTAAGCAAATTTCCTCACTCTAAAATTTATGTCTCTAAGAATGAATAGTACATTAAAATTTGTTCAAAAACCTCTGTGCGCCTAAACGAATTTTCCTCACTGTAGTCATTTGCGTCGTAATGTTTATTTTTTGTTTTGAATGCGTACATGCATCGTAAACATCCCCTCATAATAACTAAATACGTGATTTATGCACTTCGTACGTGATCATAGCACAAAATTTGTACCTTCTTCTTTATTATTTCCTGGCATTTCACGTTTACTACTTATCAACATAAGCTGATTGCCTGCTGTCAACAAAGAGTTCTAAATTTACTAGTACAGTTATTAGTTTAAAGTTTTAGATGCTACAACGATTTTTGAAAAAAAACCCCTGCCATCTCCTGCATGGTGTTGCTATGTAGCTGCGCCATTACCAACTGTGTGAAAAGATGAATCAAACATGTACGGAAAAATGGTTATACCTTTTAAGCATTTTCTTCAAATTAGAACTACACAAAGGACATGCATATAATAAAAAAACACACCCAATACCATCTAATCGATCAGAACAACCTTCACTAAGATAGGTTTCTGCTGAAGTGTCTTTTTCTCTGAGAGTGTAGAATCTAAAAACGAGATACTACCAACAGATCAGGCACTTTCCAGTGATGAATTAACCAAACATAATCACAACTCAAAAAGCACATCGTCAACCTTGAAAACTGCAATCAATTCCGCCTAGAAATGCATCGTGTTTCACAAAACCCTGTTCCAAGCAGCCCACGAATATTGCGATTGAATCACCTGCGTCACTCTAAATACTTCATGCTGTTCGTCGGCTTTGGTGGCGCACTTCCTGTTTTACCGCAGAATGTAAATTTTAAATTTTTCGAGAACCCCCTTCAACGGGCTTCCTCGTCGTCGTCGCCCACTTGGGTTTGGAAACAATAGCGCACACCAGCCTTATTCTGTCCCGGTCTCCTCTGGAATGACATTGAATTCCACCGCAGGCAGCAGCAGGTAGGCTTCGGCATAAGTAGGCCTAGGCAGCAGCACCCCACCGAGAGTGCCGCCAACAGACAGACGGTGCTTCAAATTAATTCTGATGTGTCTATGAAAAGTCCCTCTCACTCGGTTGGTTTGCTTCCGTTTCGATGATGGTTAGCAGGCTTTGGCTTCGAGTTCTATGTGTGTTGTTTGCACTGATGGTTGGTTGGTTGGTTGGTGGGATGCAGTGTGAGGTCATGGTACTCTTTGTTGTTGCTGACGATGTTGCTGCGATGGAAGCGAGCGAACTCTGGGCGAATGTGCGAATGCAGTAGAGCAGAACTTTTATGGAAAAAGTAGTAGGTTGGGGCGAGAGCATAGAGCAACCATAGCGCACATTGGTGGCGTAGAGGGGTGCTATATGCTACGATGGATTGCGCCGGTGATTTAGAACAGTGAGCAGTCAGGTGAAAACTGTAGATATTCATAGAACAGGTAGGAATTATGCCAGAAAGTCAGATAAAGTGCAACAGTTGGTTGAATAATATGGGTGCTTAACACTGTTGCACGGGAGCTGAGGGTGTTTATCAGCCGGTGCGGATGCAAGCCGATTTGATGCGGGAATGGAAATTCTGCTTTTGAAGTACTTTCTATGCAAGCATGGCAATAAAAGAATACGGTAGGAATTATGCAAGCAGGTGAGGTAATAAATTACGGGGGATGTATTAGGATCTCAGAGTATTGAAATTTCGAATACAGTTCATGGTTATATGGACGAACCGTAGTGTCAAACATCGCATATTTTGGAAATTCGTGCCTTAGGAATACAGTATCATAGAAAAACGTCGTACAGTGTGAGCATAAGTAAAATTATTTAAAAATAGAAATAAAGGGGTTGACGTTGGATAGCATTGTCATTATTGTGTTATTGTTTATGTAATACCTTGTTTCCTTTAATTATTCCGGAAAATTAAATTCTTAGAAATCAAACACCGTTAGAACCGGTTAGTTTCCGATGTAATGTTTCACATGCTTCATCTAGAGTTGTTGGTTCTTATTTAACTTATAATCGCTATGGTTAAGTACTGCTACTAATATTGACAAGCTTTTTACAGATCCATGTGCTTAGGTTTGTGTTATTAGCAGTAATTTAAAATCAATTTCAGTCATCTATTTCCACAATTTCATGCCCTAGACTTATTACTTTTGATTTATTTAAAATGCTTTTGTTATAAATACATTTTTTTTAAATATCGCAGCCAATTGGTAGAAATATTTTCAATCGGTTGACACAAAAGTAGAGAAATATTCTAATTTATCTTAGCAAAATGAGCCTACAGCTTTCAACTAGTGCTCGATGACTCGTTATTAATTGAGAGTCGTCTGGATCCTATTTGCATTAGTATGACTATATATATCTAGAACAATCGTACTCTATGCTCAAGGAGTCGATAAACTTTTCTTAAAAATACTGAGAATTGAACTCAGTCAGACGGGATTGGAGGTTCAGTACGCTGAGTGTCTTTCAGCGAGCAGAATGTCGTGGGGTCCCCCTAATATCCCGTGGTACTCATAAGGGGTCGCAGAACTCTCTGGATCTTTCCTAACTCACTCAGGCCTATTTTTTTCCCGAGCCCACGTAGCAATTTTAGTTTTATTCCAGCCGTATAGCACTCCTCCCGGATGTGTTAATAAAGGTACATTCAAAACTGTTTTGTCTACAAACACCACCTCTATGCTTCTTTAAAGCCGAAATATGTGGCCCGCTCAATAGACGGTTGTGAAAACAAGTTGATAAAACTTTTATAAAAACATAAAGATTTTGAAAATGTTCAAGTGAAGGATGTTATGATCACTTGAGAACCTTCATAAAACCTATTGGCTGCCATGAAAACCAGCATACGGTCAAACGGTCAAGCCAGTCTGTCATAACTTTACTGTTGATCTGCGATTGATCTGCCCTGATTCATTTATTATAGCAGTAAATAATATCTAGGATTTTTTGTTTGACAGTAAAATATCCTAAACGAATTGAGTTTTTACACTGTGTATCATGCTCAAAATCATATGCGCATTTAAATGTATGGTGAATATGGGCACGATAAGAGCTGAAAATCAATGCGCCTCGGAAATTATGCGAGTTTACAACAACTAAACGAAAACAACTAAAACAAATATATGCGATAAATTAATCATAAATTTCCTGAAAACTGACGGATTACAATAAGGTATCCTAAAAAAATGCCAAAATTGGTCTTCGTTCTAAAGGGTGATACGGTCAAAATTTGGTCAAGGGAAAACGCGTGTAAATCGGTGAAATCGTTTATTTAAAAAATCAAACTAAATTTCTTTTTCAAGTTCAATTAGTATAAAATTCAGGAAAAATATTCAGTTAGGCTTCCGCTTTTCCAAATCCGAATTGCCGGGCCTTACGCTTGACCCCTGCCATCAGATTTTGTACAGCCACCTTGTCCACCTTCTTCGCCGCAGAAAGTCCAGTTTGCCTTGAACTGCTGCTCGTCCTTAGCAGTTTTTTTGGTCTTCTTTAGGTTCCGCTTGACAATAGCCCAGTATTTCTCAATTGGGCGGAGCTCTGGCGTGTTGGGAGGGTTCTTTGTCCTTGGGAACCACCTGCACGTTGTTGGCGGCGTACCACTCCATGGCCTTTTTTACCGTAATGGCAAGATGCCAAATCCGGCCAAAACAGTACGGAACAACCGTGTTTCTTCAGGAAAGGCAGCAGACGTTTATTCAAACACTCTTTCACGTAAATTTCTTGGTTGACAGTCCCGGAAGCTATGAAAATGCTGCTTTTCAAGCCACAGGTACAGATGGCTTGCCAAACCAGATATTTCTTTGCGAACTTTGACAGTTTCGTGTGCTTGAAAATATCTGCTACCTTTCCCTTCCTTTGCCGTATAAAACTCCTGTCCCGGAAGCTGCTTGTAGTCGGCTTTGACGTAGGTTTCGTCGTCCATTACCACGCAGTCAAACTTCGTCAGCATCGTCGTGTACAGCCTCCGGGATCGCGCTTTGGCTGTCGTATTTTGTTTATCATCGCGATTTGGAGTCACTACCTTCTTGTAAGTCGATAGTCCGGCTCGTTTTTTGGCTCGATGCACGGTTGTAGACGATACACCCAGCTTATTTGCGGCATCTCGGAGAGATAGGTTAGGTTTCGCTTGAAACTACCGGCAACTCTCTTTGTCGTCTCAGCGGCTTCCGGTTTTCGATTTCCCCGATCCAGACTTCCTGGCTGTCGACAAACGTTCCCCAAACACTTTAATTACATTTGTAACGGTTGATTTGGCAACTTTTAGCGATTTTGCTAACTTTGCGTGCGAGTAGTTTTGGATTTTGCATGATGCGCGAGCAAAATTTTGATACGCTGCTCTTCTTGCTTGGACGGCATTTTGACAACTGAAGAGTGAATTCCAAAATCAAAATAGGAGCAACATTCTACACACACACACCTTCAAAATGAGGGGTGTTCAGGTTTTTTAAATGCAAAATTGAAAGAAATACGTCAAGTTGATATTGACCAAATTTTGACCGTATCGCCCTTTACAGTTCATTTGCATTGCATATAAAATTTAGTGCATTTATTTTTCCTCATTTAAATTATTTCTTACATTCCAATATGGCGATTGGAAGAAATCACAGTTTTGCCAAACAGCCAACTTATCTTCGCAATGACTACGTAAAACAATTTTGGTCATTTGGTGGCTTCTCTCAATGCCGATTTGCCGTTTAATGCATTTACTGGAGACAAAATAGTTTCAAAATGCCTTTTCAACTGACCACAACAAGATAACATAAATGAGTCCTAAAACGACATTTCAAAACAGCATTTTAGGAATCCATAAAGTCGTAATAAAACCGTTGATAGGAGTGAAGGGAATTTGAGGATATAAGGTTTCAAGATCGTTGTAAACAAGCTATGTAGATTCTCATAAACCTGACTGAAATATGAAACCTACTGGCACCTCTTGGCGGTTTTAGCAATGTTACTTGGGAAGCGTTATTATACAAGCAATTTGGTGTATTCTGATGGATTTGGTGCTCACTTACATAGAAATGATTGAAAAAATTGGGAAATATTTCTTTCTTAGATGTGCTAGGTTGTCCAAACTTTCCGGAAGTTAAGAACTTAAGATCTACTGTTGTAACAGCAGCGTTATCCACAATAAAAAGTTACGAAATGTATTCATACATATTCAATGAGTGTCCTGGAGGATTAACAGCCACCTTAAGATTGTGATGGGATATTCTATGTCATTAAACGGCTAAAATATTTACCTGCACTTAGTAATTCAGAAAGCACCAAAAATGAAAAAGTGCCACTAAATTATTAGCAATGTGCCAACAAATAATGCGGATCAGCATTAAAAAATTAGGAATGAGCAATAAAAGATGAGAAAAGATCTCGGATAATCTAATTGCGACCGGTAAATCTATCAAATAAAGCAACAGCTACTGTATATGTGCAATTAATTGCGATTCGCCAAATTATCGTAATTTGAGCACTAAACTATTCGCATATGTCTTTTAATTTTGTTGATCTTCCCATAAAACAGTAAAATGAGCAATGGATAAATAAATATCCATTGCTCATTTTACTGTTTTTATGGGAAAATCTACACAAAATTAAAAGACATATGCGAATAGCTTTAGTGCTCCAAATTATATAATTTGGCGGAAATACTGCCATATTTAATTGCACATATACTCAATAGCTGTTGCTTTATTTGACAGATTTACCGGTCACAATTAGATTATCCGAAGATCTTTTCTCATCTTTTTATTGCTCATTCCTAATTTTTTAATGCTGATCACACATTATTTGTTGGCACAGGCCTTAATAATTTAATGGCACTTTTTTCATTTTTTATTGCTCAAATCTCTCTTTTAATTGATGATTAATTATGCTGCCGTCATTAAACTGTCCTGGAGTGCAAAACTTAAAACTTTCAGTTGTAACTGAAGCTTTTTGGACTGCACAAAGTTACGATATGTATCCAACCATGTTCATTGGTTCTGCTTGATGGTCAACTATTTATAACTGATATTAATGACTAAGATTAATGCCATCAATTCCACACTCCAGTCCATTCATTAGCAGATAACTCAATTCAGAAGTGGAACATCAAAATCATGACCATGATTGTGATTGACTATAACTACGTACAACGTTGTCTTTGAGTGCATATCGTCACCTTTCATAGGTTATAAAGTCACTGTTATGACTGTAGATCCTAAACTGTCTGACGCTCATGGTGACTCCAGAACATCTCAAGATATCTATTATATTTTTTGACCTTTCAGAAAAGTCAAATACATATTATTACTTTGTTTGGTCCAGAAAACTATAATTACAGCTGTAGATTTTAAGTATTGAACTACACGACAGTTGACTAGAACATCCGAAGATTACCTAGAGATGTCTGTTGTTCTTTCAAGATATTTAATAATTTTTTTTCAATTCACATCGTAACTTTTCATTGCCTAGAAAGCTTTCGTTACAACACTAGGTCTTATGTTTTGATATCCTTTAGATCTTGGATGACCTAGAACATGTAATATAACTTTATAGAAATGTAAAAATATTGATTGAATATGTTTGAATATTTATTGTTACTTTGTTTTGCCTAAAAATTACTATTACAACTGTAAATCTTAAGTTCTGAACGCCAGACCATTTTTGACGACCTTGACCATCCTAAGATTATCTCTTTGTGCATTTTAACGTTCGAAAATATACAATGAACATGCTTGAATACGTAGCTTTGTAACTTTGAATGGCGTAACATTGTATAGCCCAAAAAGCTTCTTTTACTACCGTAGATTCCAAGTTCTTAACTCCAACACAGTTTGGATTACCTAGAGGATCACAAAGAACTAGAATAATAACTGTTGACCTTCCAGGAGATTCATTGAATATGTTTGAATTCATATCTTCACCTTATATAGCTAAGAAGAACAACTGTTACCTCTGTAGATCTTGTGTTCTGAACTCAAAAACAGTTTGAATGACCTAGAAAATCACAAAATTATCAAACAATAACTGTTCATCTTCCAAAAGTTTCATTCAATATGTTTGAATTCATATCGTAATCTTATATAGCCCTAAAAATTATAGATACAGCCGTAGATCGGAAGTTTGAAGTCAAGTACATTTTGGAAAACAAAAATGTTTCACGTTTATCAACGAGAATTGTACGATACGTACGCATAAGTACCATATTCTAAAACAACAATTTACACTGTTTATAAGGCATTATTTTTTTCTTTCTGAACTTCTTCATAATAAGGATGTTCTAGGTCGTCAATAAAGCCATAAGCTAAAAGTTTATTTTCTATTTTTCCAAGATAAAAAAAAAAGATGTTGGCGCTATAATGCAAATTACTTCCGTATCCAGCATCCATATCTACAAAACCAAATTAGCCATAAGGCAAACAATCTTCGGAAAAGTTCCTTTGCAGATCTAGGGTTTCATAAAATTGACCAGATTAATTCAGAATTTTACCACCAGGTGGTGCTAGTAAGCAACATTTTTTTTTATCTCAAGCATTTGACAAGCTAGAGAGATGTTATATTCGGGAAAGTTCTTTAGGCGATCATGGGCTACCTAATAATGTCTAGATTGATCTGGAATCCTATAACCAGTTAAAATTTTTAGAATGATCTAGTTACAAAACAATGACTAGATTAATTCAGAATTCAACCTCCAGGTGGTGCTAGCGAGCATACATCGTTGTGAACTACTTAATCTCAAGCATCTGGTGAACTAAAAAACTGGAATCTTCGGAAAAGTTCTTCAGATAATCAAGGACTATCTGACAATTTATAGCTTGATCTGGAATTCAACCACCAGATTTGATGATCTAGGGTAACATAAAAATGATCAGATTAATTCAGAATTCAACCCTCAGGTGGTGCTTGTGAGCAAAAATGGTTTTGAACATTTTTATCTCAAGCATCTGATGAGCTAGAAAGCTGGAATCTTCGGAAAAGTTCTTTAGACCATCAAGGGCTACCTTATAATGTCTAGATTGATCTGGGATTCACCCACCACACAGATAAAAAGAAACATTGAATTTTCTGCGTTATTTAATGCAAATAGAGGGAATGCTAGATTTGCCAGAATATAATGGGATATTTCATGTAAATTTAAATCAGATAACGCCTGAATCCAGCCTGTTGTATGAAAGATTGCCAATATTGTTGTATGGCACATGAAAAGTTGCAAACAATTTCGTTGTTTACGCCTCCTTTAGCTTGGAGTTTAACGAGGGGATATTTTACGCGCCCGTAAATTTTTTTTTTCTGTGCAGGTTAAGCCTTTTTGGTGATCTCCGAGCGTTCGGAAAGGATTCAAATTCAAATCACCAAGTCCGAATGAGCAAACATTTTTTGGAACTTATTTATCTCAAGTACCTGATGAGCTAGAAAGATGGAATCTTGTGGAAAGTTCTTCACGCGATCAAGGGCTATCTGATAATATTTGGATTGATCTTCAATTCAACCACCAGATTATGTCTTTTTGAAGATCTTGGCCTACATGATCGGATTGATAGTGAGTAAACAATCTTTTGAACCTCCGTTTCTCTCGACCGTAAGAATTACAATTTGATTCAAAATTCAACCACCAGGTAGTGCTAGTGAGCAAACTGCTTTGAACTTTCATATCAAATGAACTAGAAGGATGGAGTTTTCGTAAAAGTTCTTATGATGGTGAACCAGGTGAACCTAGTGAGAATCGATTGTTTGAATTTAATTATCAAAAGCATTTAATGAAATTTAACGATGGAATCTTCGGGGATGTTCTTTTGATGACTTAAGGCTCTATTGCAATGGTCAGTTTGATACGATACTCTACTACCATATGGTGATAGTGCGTAAGCAATTTTTGAATTTGTGTTGACTTTGAATTCCTTGATAAGGTTATGCTAGAAAAAACGATTTGCACGTTTTTTGATGATCTGTATCTTAGGATTCTGAATTAAAGGTGCAAAGGTTAAAGTTATTCTGAAGATCAAGAGCTGTCTGTTACTGTACCGATGAGTTCACTTTCTTCAGCTGAGAGGCAATTTGAAGTTTTTCAAACTTTAAACTTCAATATTTCAAGGTTCTCAAAAGTATGAACAAACAATTTTTGAAAGATTTCAATCTTTGGGAAAGTTTTTATGATGAGCTGATTTTTTGGCGAATAAATTGACCAGAAGCTCACAAACTAGGCAACACAAGTGAAAAAAGAAACAGTTTATATCACGATCCTGGTTTCTTACGAACAGTTTTAATGAGGTCAACAGTTGTCTGGTAGTGTATAAGGAGTGTATTGAAAAGTAGTTATAAACATCATAAAATTGAAATAAAACTAAACACATTTCGATAACTTTCAATGGAATGTACTTTAGATTCTATGCCATCCATCAAACTCAGCACAACCTTTTCAGTGCAGTTCCTGGACGTTGCTGACCAGTTTTTCTTAAATGTTGAGGACCACTGCATCTGCCATTTTGAGGTTCCGCTTGACGATTGCCCAGTAGCGCTCGATTGGTCAGTTGAGGACTATGTGGTTGTTATCAGAAAACCACTGTAGAGTTGGCATAATGGGCAGAGAATGAATCTTATGCTTCTGACGTAGTGGAAGTAACCTTTTCTGAAGGCACTCGCTTTCGCAAATTTCATCATTTATTGTTCCCTTTGTGTAGAAAATAAACGATCGCAAGCCACATGCGCAAATTGCTTTTGGAACGAACACCTTCTCAGCAAGTTAGTTTTCTGTTGACAAAATTCTTAGGAACACAACATTCAGCAGGGATGCCAAATCTGACCAATACATCACGGAACAATCGTTTTGCTTAGAAATAACAGCATATAAATGGCGCGAGCGAAAGTTTATTTTACTCTGGATCCTCATATTAAACATGGTGTACAGTGCATCGCTTTTGACACTAAGCTGAACGTACGGAATCAGTGTAATATTTCGCTTGCACTATAATTTAGATTTCTCTTGTAATGCAATAATAGAAATTCAAATACAGTCTGTTCTTCCACCCTTTCTGATCTCTTACGTATCTTGCAGCTGATTTCATTGTTTTTTCGTTAGGAACCAAGCTTACCATAGACTCTATCAACATTTCCAAAATCAGCTACACTCAGGGATGCAATATAGGTATACCGATTTATTTGTAATTATACAGATTTTTTGCATTGTTTTAACACAGAATTCTGTATAGGTTACGGGACGGGTTTTAAGCAGTCGGACGGACGGGTTTTAAGTTAAGCAGTTTTTATTCAGCACCTGGGATGAAGCTGCATGTAATCTATAATTAGAACTGCCAATATTTAGAAGTTGTGGTTAGGTTAGGATAAGTCATTACAAAAACAATGTCCCAGCTTTCAAGGATATATTTAAAAAAAAACTGCTAACAGGACAAAGGTTTCTCCCAAAGCTTTTATCAATATATTCTTACTGTGATACTACGCAGATAAAAAGAAGCATTGAATTTTCTGCGTTATCTAATGAACAGAAATAGATTTGGCAGAAAAGAACGGAATATTTCATGTAAATTTAAGTCAGATAACGCCTGCATCTAGCCTGTTGTATGAAAGATTACAAACATTGTTCCCTGCTGCATGAAATATTGCAAACAATTTCGTTGTTTACGCTTCCTTTGGCTAAACGAGGGGATATTTTAAGCGCTTGATAAAAAACATATTATTTTTTTCTGTGTAACCATATTCTCAATTTGGCCATGCCTGTCTCCGCATCACCAAAACAAGTAAAAACCTGGGCAAAACTAACATTTCTCTCCATGCTTCCATTCTAGCAGTCTTACTCTATCATGCTGAACTCACAATGAAAATCAACGAGCTGATTTGAGCAACGACATACATTTTGCTTTAAACTCTGCTCTATTTGAAATATTTTTGAGAATTGAAACGTTTGGAATTGTCATCAATTACCATAAGAAAATATTTGGTTAATTTACCACCGAGTGTTTTTTTTGCGTGTATTATGAGTTTCTTGGAACGTTCAACTATTTATACCAAGGCTCTGTGTCTCTGTCAACCACATATAGATGCACCATAGCTCACATGATTTGGACAATTAGGCTTTTTGACGTTTAATCACCTTTCCCTTTCTAGCTCATGCAGAAGAAAGATGGTTTGTTTTCCTCCAAAAGATTTTCCTACTTACTTGCTCTCCTTTGTTTTAAATGGCGCTGTAGTGTGCGTGCGTTCAAGGCCACATAGCCTAATTTTGGACATCTGACAACTGAAATCGACAAAGATTTTTCATTAGTGCCGAACTGACAAACGTAAACAATTGCCCCTCCTTTGAATTTGTCTACCTTGGAAACTTGCCTTATTGATCTACCACAGCCATTTCAAAGAACCAGAGTCCTATTCGATAGAATTGGAAGCTTACATGGGTAGATTTTGTATTACGAGAAATTCACACAAGAAGCCATTGTTTACGTTTCTCAGTTAGAATGAAAAATCTTAATCGAAATATGGCCCATCAAAACAAATCTCCTAACTCCTTCACACTTCCTTCGTATCCTATAATGACGTGACAATGCGCACATATGAAAGTGTTGAATTTTAGAAAGAACAGGTTGATGCATTCATTCTATCCATATATTCATCACATTGATGCTACAATGTATGTAAACTACAGCGGAATCCTCAATGATTGACCCCCACCCTGATATTTACAAAAGTTCTGTGAAAATCATGTGAATGTGAAAAATGTCAATTCACCATAATATCCGTAATGTTGTTTGTTTTCATCGACTTTTTCGTAAAATATATCGATTTCACAAAAGTATCTGTATAGTTTTTGTTTGCAGATCAACTTCCTAAATTTTTTTTTACAGAATTCTGTGATTTATTCTAATGGTGCTAAGCTTAAATTTGGAATCAAGTTGATTAGGATCAAGGTGGACAACGGAATTTAATTCGCGGATAATAATTTTTAGTGCTTACTACAATATGATAACGTAAAAATGTAAAAAAATGCCCTAAAGCTCGATTCAAAGTTAATCTGGACGCACGGTTTAATACACCTCCGTGTCCCTGGTGGATGGAACAAAAACGTTTGACAGGCATTTGTTGATATTTTACTCACGAAGTTTCTCTCGATTGATCAATGCATCTCGAAATTTCAGAACATGGAGCTTGCGAAAAGAAAATTAATTGTACACAAACATTTTCGTGGTCTGCCGCAAAAATAGCAAAAGTGTTAAAGTTCTCAAAGTCAACGGTGTACCTTGTAATCAAACACAACAAGGATACTCTGAGTGTGGATAGAGCACAACGCATCTATCATAAGAGTGGCACTAGGGACAAAGAGTTGAGGAGAAAGGTTTTGAGGTACGTGAAAGACAACCCAGGTGTCTCCATACGTAATTTGGCAAAGAAATACGATTCCAACTTTTCCACCGTGCGTAGTATCCTTTCAAGAGAAAGATATAAGTTTTTTTGTGTGCTGGTAAACATCCGAATTGCTCCCAGAAACCAAATTTAGTGGCCAAAAAGCGAGCACGATTACAATACGAACGGGTTCTGACAATATTTGATGGATGTATTTTAATGGATGCAAACCATATGTCAAAATGGATTATAAACAAATCCCCGGACGAAAATTTTACCTGACAACTGGTCGTGGTGATGTTCCGTCCAGGTATAAATTTATTTTGTTGATAAGTTTGCTCGGAAACTAATGATTTGGAAAGTAATCTGCAGTTGTTGCATTAAAACCAAGGTTTTCATCACATCTAAAACAATGACGTCGAAAGTTTGCATTAAAGAGTGTCTGATGAAGCAAATTCTACCCTTCATTCGGCAACACAAGACTAATGTTATGTTTTGGCCGGATCTAGCCAGCTGCCACTACTCTTCGGAGGTACTAGAATGGTATGATGCAAACAATGTTAATTTCGTCGCCAAAGAGATTAATCCACCGAATTGCCCTGAGCTCAGACCGATCGAAAAATATTGGGCAAATGTCAAGCGAAAACTTCGAAGATGCGGTAAAGAAGTAACAAATGTAAATGCGTTTAAAGAGGAATAAGTTCGCCGGTACAGTGTCACCAGCGACTGTGCAGATCATGATGGCATCGATCACAAGTAAAGTGCGACAGTTCGTTCAAAATGGTAAAGTGAAACAACTTGTTGTACATCGTTTGAAAGCTGAATAAATACTCTTATGTTTGAAATTTTGATCCACTGTTTATGCTGTTTAATGTTTGAGTTAGGATCACTTGAATGCGTCAAAATTTACTTTAAATTGGGCTTTATCTTTTGCTGTCAAAAGTAATTTCAATATTTGTTGCAGCGCAAGTTATTCAGACTAGACTTTTTTTTTTTAAATATCAAAACATATTTTTCAAGTTTTTTTTTTTTTTTTTTTTGTTTCTTGATTATCGAGATTTTCAGCCTCGGGCTGGTTCATCTCCCGTCGTAGTCACTTACACCACTTTTGGGCATTTTCGTAACTTCTCCGGGGGTGAGATTCGAACTCGTGACTTTGGCGTGAGAGGTATGGATGTTAACCAATACGCCGGGGTCGCCCCCTATTTTTCAAGTTTATTTTCTGTAGTAAATAACCAATGAGGAAATAAGGTACGGTAGGAAATAAGTACGACGAGTATTTTGATCGCAAAAAGATACGTTGTTCAAATGCGATGCACACAAAGTTATTTTTCAACCAGTGAACGGGTTTGGTGGTTAAAGGACTATACAGATTGATTTTCAGATTTTCATCAGACGGATACAGATAAAAAGATTTTTGTCTGTGAAAATACAGATTGACCATGAAAAAATATTGGCAACCCTGGCTCCACTGGATACAGAACTCAGAACATCCGAGAAATCGGATTAGGTGTATGGCAGCATGCATCGTGTTATAGCAGAACCGACCTTATTTGTTATTTGTTATTTTTCAACACTCTGACTCAGGTGTCTGTTTCATAAGTTTCCATAAAAATATCCCGGAAAGAAAACAAAACAGACGCTTGAAAAAATGTTTGAATTCATCACTGAAACATTAAATTATCAACGCGTCTTACTCGATTTTTTTTTTCAAAACCTTACTGATTCTATCGTCCAGAGAGTGGCTGTTTTTTTCGTCGTTCCCACACAACTCATATGGTACTCACATCGTACAACTAAATCCAACTTATTATTGTACAAACAGGCTGACATTTCGTGATGGAAGGACAAACACCACACAAAATAGCAGCAGCAGTGCACGTCTCGTTGATTTTTACTAAACGGTTATCATGTATCCGCCATCTAAAACTATCGCGTGTGACGCTGTTCATGTTGCAAGTGAGCTTCAACAACACCAAAATTCGAATAAACAAAACAGCAAAAAAAAAAACACTTGCAATTTGATCGCAGTGAAAACAAACTTCAAAAGCAGCAAAAATTCAAACAGCACTCAGTGGGCTTTGCTTTTCGGCGATCCGTTCGCTCCCTTGCTGGTCAAGGTTGCTTGGGAAATTAACATTACAAACCGCACGATGCTGTCACATTTGGAAGCCTCTCTCGCGAAGGCTGGCAACATGACGTTTCCTGAGATTATTTGTTCATTTTGCGTGCAAACTGCAAAAGTTGATTATTACCCCTTTTTAAACTTTCCTGTCATGTCAGGTCATGTTCTTGTCCGTGTTCTGAGAACACACGGAAGGTGCCGTGTCAACGGGCCTAAGATTTTCATTAAAAGGGATGAATATGTTAGATCAAAATCTTATAAGAACAAAGAAACACTTCCGTCGTTAGATGAATTCGTAAGTGGGTGCCGGTCGGTGGTCTGATTCCGACCTTGTGTAGTTCTTACCGTTACACAACCCTAACCAACTGACTGACTGTGGAACAACAGCTGGGAAAATTCTTACAAGCCGACAACGTGTGCGCCTTAAGGCGACTGAATTAATTAGGCTTGTTTTAACAAAATATTTCGACCTGCCCTGTGTGTGCATTTGAGCTGCCGTGTGGCGAGGGTTCAGGCGAGGAAGAAAGGAGGGTTAAATTACCTATTGCGAAAGCCATATTGAGCGCTGACAGACGGTTGAGCATTACGGGCTTAGCCCGGTGGAACAGTAATCGCCGCGTTTCCGGGTGAGTGAGCATCATCGCAACGTTTTGTGCCCTTTTCTTATGTTTTTTTTTTCTTTTTTATTATGGTGGCTGTTGTTATCGTCTGCGTTATCGTCGTTTTTGGAACAGTAATTTTTTCTTTCGTTTTTCTATGTCTTGCTGATGTTCACCCATGACTAATTCACTTTTTCACTGGCCTAGTACCAGTTCCGATAATGTGTAATGGCTCTAGTGGGTAAGAACGTAAATTTGACGGAGATTTTTTAAACGGACCAGTGTCTATCAATAAATCCAATCTCAACGACCGATCCAGGTTAGAATGGTACTAATTAAGTGCTCTGGCGCTTACGAAGGCACTGTTGAGAACTGACTTGAAAGGTTATGTAAAAAAGGTATGAAAATTGTTTAACTTTTAACTTTTAATTTTCCTCTGGCAAACGTGACAAACGTGATTTGTCTAGAGTTCTCTGACTTGCATATTGGCATTTTGTCTTTTGAATGCTTTTTCGACCCGTCATCTCCAATGTGGTATGTCATGTATGTATATGTCAACGAATGCCTACACTCCCGTTTCATTTTACTCAATTTTTGAGTACAATTGTATACTATCTCCTTTTCACTCACGGAAGTGTTACTCAATTTTAGTAAAAAGTGGATCTACTAAAAAATTGAGTAACATTTCCATGAGAGAAAAAGAGATAGTATAAAATTGTACTCAAAAAACGAGTAAAATTAAACGGGAGTGTAGTCTTTTTATTACTGTTTAAAAATAATTTACAGAAACGGCACTAATGGCACTAATAGGATATTTCATGTAAGTTTAAGCCACATAACGCCTGAATCTATCCTGTTGTATGAAAGATTAAAGACTTTATTGTATGGCGCATGAAAGATTACAAAAAAAATTCATTGTTTACGCCTGCTTTGGCTGGAAATTAAACGAGGGGAAATTTCAGGTGACTGTTAAAATTCATTTTTTTTCTGTGTAGTTTACTATTATCGAAATTTGTTTGTCTGCTGGCCTCGAGGAACAATATTCTGGCTTGTAGTCATTTAAAGTGTGTCACCGACTGGTATGTTGTTTCTACTCACTAAATTGACAAAAGCTTACTTAACACGTTTTCAACTCCCTTAAGAAAGCAAAACTCAAATTTAAAATTGATGATTATCCATCGTTAGCCAGTGCATTCCATATGTTTTTTTTTAAATAGATCACATTTGTTTTTGAGTTAGAAGCTTAGCACTGATCATACTGAAAATGTCTGTTGCTCCGGATTCCAAGGTGGGTGTACTGGGTTACGGGGGAAGGTGGAATTCTATTTTTAGATCCGGCTTTCAACATACCAAACTTCATGAATTTGCAACCAAGTTCATCGGAAGACATTCGGAGGATTTTTGACCAGGCTTGACCTCTAAGAGTAACTTAGAGTTCTGGTATCAACCAGGAAAGTGGTCATATTCATATCGTTACCATAACTTGCGGCATATACAACTTCATGTTTTGCACAACTTGGTTAATGGAGGACAATCTTAGAATTTTTCAACATACGGTCACCTTACAGGATTTGAGTTCCTCCACGAAAGGGGGTATATTTTGATCATTGCCAAAACATGGCTTACATGGCCATGACGCACAGTGATTCCAAAGCGGAAAAAAAGTCTTAAAATCAACTTCCTTATTTTACAATAAATATATTTTTTAAATTTAAATTTCTTGAAATGAAATTTCTTTTCCCAAAATTTTATCAAGATTGGATGAAAATTGTGCTCTTTGAAATATTTCAAAATATGGGTCCTACATGATCTTGATTTTTTACTCCCATATAAAATATATGGAGAATCGTAAAAAAATTTCAACTAAGTTTTCAAAAGTGAGCAGACATGGGCACATACACCACAATAGACTAATTTTGAAGATTTTTTTTACCAGTTTTCCGAAATTTTGGGGTTCATCTTGGGCAAACTTACGCAAAAACGGTTCTGGGAGGTCAGAGCCCTGGAATGTCTTGGAAACCCATGAAGTTGGTAAATACATAAATCTCATACTAGATTACCACGGTCTTACCCTTTCTTACAAGGCAGTGTTTATATATTTAAATCTTAAAAAACCGTCTTATGATCCAAAGCCTGGAGGACTGAGTGTTATACACAACTGTACCGATTTGAATGAAACAACCGCCAAATGAAAGGTACTGTAGTCCTGTATTTTGCTTTTGAATTATTGGATTCGGTTCACAAACTCCGGAAACTCAACCCAAAATCAAAACCCATCATGCGGTACCTCAAATGAATATTAAAAATAATTCCTTGGGCCATGATATCAAAAGTCCAGATCTATATTGGCCTCATCCATCCATTGATGTAATGGCTACTGTGGCCAAATTCAGGTTTGGATCAAAATCCACCATGGGACACATCAAATAAAATGAGAACTCCAAAATAAGTGCATTGATGATGATATCGAGTTTCCAGGACCATAATGACCACAACCGGGTTCTTATTTCTAATATTCCCAGGAAAGTGTTAAAAAGGTCAGATCTTACGATTGATGGGTAAATTTAAGTGTTTATTTTCTAATAAATTTACATGTATTCTGAGAACAAATTCACTGTAGAAACCAATTTGTGATTTCGACTGGATCATCCGGAAAATGCGGAATATCTGAAGACTTTCGAACTAGAGTGACAAACATTTTACCATACATTTTTACAAAGGAAAAACATAGATTGCATAGAAAACCAATTGCTAATGAAGTGCCCGGGATCCCTAAAGAGAAATGCAGTATCGATCCGGGTTCCTTGGAAAGACGGATTACTCCTTAGAAATGCATATGAAGTTTTGTTATTGTTTATTTTACAGAAATTGATAATTAAAACCCAAAAAATACAATCTTGACAAGCTGAGTCAAATGCTATATATCACTTGGTACTTCGGACCTCGGATCAAAAGTCGATTTTCTAAGCAATCTGTATACCCTTCTTTTGTAAGAATTTTAAAAGAAACGTACACACATATTGGAACAAATCATTAAATCATTATAATGACTTAACGTTAAATCTTCTGAATTTATTAAATTGAAATTTTCATGAGTATTGTGGTCGACGCCAAAATAATAAATACTGGACATTTCTACAATTGATTTATGTTATAAGATTTGTTTTTTTTATATTAAAACGAATTCCTAAGACTATAACTCAATATTTTTCTTACACTTTCTTCATAAAAAATTGAAAATCGGATAAAAGTTAGAATTCTTTGAATAATATATGTTTTTAAAAATTTGCTTTTTCGGACCACCCTATCAAACCACAAATCTACCATTTATTGCAGAATTCTAAGATCCATTTCATCTTTTTGGGTTCGAATTGCTGAATTATCAAATTCTACAAATGTTCCGGCACTTTCGGAAGACTATGACACGGCCGTGAATTGTTCTCCACATCGCTTTGCTTCTTACATTTTATGTACACATGGTTTTAAAAAATCGAAATGCTTTGGGACGAGACTAATCAATTTACCATTTTTACAGATGTTCCGGATACTCAAGGAGGCTATAAAGTGGCAATATCTCGAAAATGTGGCCTAATACGAAAACTTAGTTAACGTATTTGAAATCAGCTGCACAAAATTACTTGGAAACACATAACATAGCTATGGAAATTCTATTTTTAGACTTTTTTTCCGCCTTTTGTATGGAATGGCATCACTGTGTGACGTGGTGAAACCAAGTCTATGGATTTCTACGTGCGGTTTTCCTTCGGGATCAAAATTCCTTTGAGAAAGTGGCCATATTCAAATGTTGAGATTGCGACATATAAAAATGGATCTTACAAAAATAGGATATCAGAAAACATGCTGAGAGTTTTTGACCTTTTTTTCCTCTGTTCGGGACATAAACCACTGCGACCAGTAATTTGGTATATTGTAGTATATCTCGCATCCTTTGTTTAGTGCATATCGAGTTACTTCATCACTATAGAGAAATGAAGAAATATTCAGTGTTGTCATTGTTTGTTTTGTTGAAAATGAATCGAGTTTTTTTTTAAATTTTCCGCTATTTAAACCCTTTGTTAATGAGATCACTCTTCAAAGGCGCGCCCTTTTATCAGTCAAAATCAGATTCATTGCAAACAAAACAAATAATGATTCCAATACTGACCAATTCAAACTATAGAACATCAAATAGAAAATGAGAATTCACACAAATGAAGACTAACCATGTTTTCCTTATTTCATGCTCATCCTTTGTGGTCCAATCCGAGTATTGACACTTTTCACAAAATATAAAATGCAATAAGGACTAAGCATAAATGCAATAAGGACTGAGTACAAAAACAGGTATGTTTTCTAGTTTGAATTAATTTGGACTAGTGTTCTGTGGTAAATCTGATAACCTGTAACGCACCACGAAAAGGTAATCTACCAGCGTTACGGGTCGAATTTCTGACCTTACTGGCCTAAGGGAAGGCCAAGCCGAGATACAAGATCAAGGGGATAACCGATCATTTTTTTTGTATGTAATGTACTCGAAAGAAAATGCAACAGGCAAAAATGATCAGCAAAAGTCATTTTAAGTCGATTTTTTTTTAAACTCTCAGGCAATAAAAACATTAATTAGCTATGTTTGGGCAAAGTTGGTTATTTCAACCTCTTCTCCGAGGTCAGGGCTGCTTGGGGAAATGCCCACACCTTGGACTTAACGCTACCCATGGAACCTGTGCAACACTTGCACCATCTTTCTTACATACTTTCATCTTTAAATTGCCTCCTTTGGCACATACTCCATCACTGGTTTCGCGAAATGGCACGATGCTAGATCCGGCCAAAACAGAGTGTCACCTTCGTGGGACCGAAAGAACGGCAGCATGCGCTTCTGGAGGCAGTTCCAAGTAGCATTGCCAAAACCATCCAGCTTTATTAAGTTTAGTAACAGTTTTATGAAAGCCACTAGAAATCAATTCGGTTTTATTATGGCAGCTAGAGGTGCCAATAGGTTTTTTTTTGTCAGGTTTATAAGAACCTACCCAGCTTCTTTACAACGATCTCGAAAGTTTGACTTCTAAAATTTCTTCAACTTCTATCAAATTTTTTATTTTTATTTACTTCATGAACTCGTAATTTGCTGTTTTGAAATGCCTTTTCATTACTCATTTATATTATCTTATTATGGTCAGTTGAAAAAGCATTTTAAAACCATTTTGCCTACAGTAAATGCAGTAGACGGCAGTAGACGGCAAATTGGCATTGAGGGAAGTTACCAAATGACCAAATAGTTTTAAAGTAGCTATCGCGAAGATCAATTGGCTTATTGGCAAAACTGTGATTTCTTCCCATCGCCATATTGAAATATATGAAATAATTAGAATGTGGTGAAATAAATACACTCAATTTTAAATGTAATACAATTGAACTGTAGATCAGAGACCAAGTTCGGTGTTGTTTTAGATAACCTTATTGAATTCCATCAGTTTTCAGGTGTTTCATGATGAATTTATCGAATATATTTCTTTCAATTTTGTTTTGTTACTGCCAACTCGCATTATTTCCTAGGCGCATTGATTTCAGGCTCATATCGTGCCAATATTCACTATAAAATCAAATGCGCATATGATTTGGAGCATGGCACGCTATAAAAAACTCAATTTGTATTGGATATTTTGCTATCAAACAAAATTTCCCGCAACACTAGAGCTTTTTTCTTAGACAGTATTGAATGAATCAGAAGAGCAAAGAATCGAACAAAGGAGAATAACATAAACCAACCACGATATCACCGTGAAGTTTGACAGCTGGGGCCATTTGGCCCTATGCTGGTTTTGACGGCAGCCAATAGGGTTTATGATGGTCCTCAAGTGGTCATAACATCTTTCACTAGAACATATTCAAAATTTGTATGGTCTTAGATAGGTTTTATTGATTTGTTTTCACAACCGTCTATATAGTGGGCCACTTTGCACATATTTCGGCTTTAAAGATGCATAGAGGAGGTGTTGGTGGATCAAACAGTTTTGAATGTAGTTTTATCAACAAAGCCGGGAGGAGTGCTATACGTCTGGAATAGAAAATTGTTACTTGGGCTCTTCTCTATAAATATCTGAACGTTGATGGTGCCGGTCGTTATGTACGCCTTGATGAACTTGCCGCACCCACAGATCCCCTGCCACACCAAATACTTCTTAACAAATAAGTGGACCGTCTTCTTCCGAAACATCCAGATAGGACTTGCCGACGAAAAACTCCTGTCCGGAGATGCTTGGCATCCGCTTTAACGTACTTCTCGTTGTTCATTACCATGCATTTTGGCTGCACCAATCACTCGCGATACAGCTTCGAGGGATTTGGCCACCGTGTTCGGTTTATCGATTAGATTAGGCGCCTTCCTTACCCGCGCCTCCTTACCGCTTAATTGTCTGCTGGGAGAATTGACCTTCTTGGTCACGTCCCAAATCGAATGGTTCAGATTTCGCTTGAAGTAATCCCTCACCTTCCTTGCGTTCAAGGGGGTCGATCGTCTCCGCTTTTCTTCCGCTACCAGCTAATTGTTGGGTCGTCTAAAAAATAACCAACGGAGCAGTTAAGTGTGGGAAGTCGTTGGGTATACTCATGTTTACCTACCGTTGGGTTCAAATAACTTAGTTTTGGGTAAAACTTTACCCAAAAGTAAGTAAATTGTGCCCAACGGTAGGTAAACATGATTATACCTAAAGTTGGCTTCCCACACTTAACTGCTCCGCTGGGTAGTTTTTTTTAGCGTGCACCGTCACACCAGCGTATTTAATGGCAAACTCCAGCCGCTTCTTATGGTGGACGACAAACAGCACTTAAACCAATTCAGTACAGATGGGTCATGTTTCCAAAACCATCCAGCTTTATTAAGTTTTATTGAAGTTTTATGAAAGCCACTAGAAATCAGTTTGGTTTTATTATGGCACCAAAAGGTGCTAATATGTTTCATATTTCAGTCTGGTTCATAAGAACCTACACAGCTTGTTTACAACGATCTTTAAATTTTGTCTTTTCAAATTACTTTTATTGCTATCAAAGGTTTTATTTCGACTTCATGAACTAGTAAATTGCTGTTTTAAAATGCCGTTTTATCAATCTTATTGAAAGTTGAAAAAGCATATTAAAACCATTTTGCCTCCAGTAAATGCATTAAACGGTCAATTGGCATTACGGGAAATCACCAAATGACTAAATAGTTTTATAGTAGCCATTGAGAAGATAAATTGGCTCTTTGGCAAAACTATGTTATGATTTTATCTAATCGCCATATTGAAATATAAGAAATACTTGAAACGTGGAAAATTAAATGCAACAAATTTCAAATGTTCTGCAAATGAACTGAAGTTCGGAGACCAATTTCGGGATTCTTTTAGATAACCTTATTGAATTTCGTAAATGTTCAGAAAATTGATGATTGATTGATCGAATGTATTTGTTTTAATTATGTTTTGGTTTTTGTTGTTGTAAACTTGCAAAAAGGCGCATTAATTTTCTGCTCTTATCGTGCCAAGATTCACTATAAAATTAAATGAGCATAGGGTTTGGAGCATGGTACGCTGTACAAAAATCGATTTGTTTGGGACATTTTGCTATCAAACTAAATTTTCCGCAACACTAGAATTTTTTTCATGGATATAATTTACTGCAAAATGAATTATAAGAGCAGAGAATCGAACAAAGCAGAACAACAAAACCCAACCATGATATCACAGTGAAATTTGACAGCTGTGGTCATTTGGCCGTATGTTGGTTTTCATGGCACCCAATGGAGCACCCAAAGGTTTTATGGAGGTTCTCAAGTGGTCACTAAAGGACCTGCTAAAGGTTTCATTTACTTGTTTTCACAACTCTCTAGAGTGAAAGCCACTTTGTACAAGCATAGAAGAGGTGTTGGTAGACAAAAATGTTTTGAATTACATTTTATAAAATAAACTTGCAGCACCCAAGTAACATTGCCAAAACCATCCAGCTTTATTTAGTTTTACTAAAGTTTTATGAAAGCCGCTAGAAATCAATTCGGTTTTATTCTGGCAGCAAGAGATGCCAATAGGTTTCAAATTTTAGTCAGGTTTATAAGAACCTAAACAGCTTCTTTAAAGCGGTATTAAAACCTTGACGTCTAAAATTCCTTTTACTCCTATCAAAGGTTTTATTTTGACTATATAAACTCATAAAATGCCGTTTTGAAATGCCGTTTTAGGACTCATTCATATTATCTTATTATGGTCAGTTGAAAAAGCATTTTAAAACCATTTTGCTCTCAGTAAATGCATTAAATGGCTAATTGGCATTGAGGAAAGCTACCAGGCGACCAGATAGTTTTATAGTAGCCATTGCTAAGATAAATTGGCTTTTCGGCAAAACTGTGATTTCTTGCAATCGCCATATTGGAATATATGAAATAATTTTAATGTGGAAAAATAAATTCACCAAATTTTAAATGTAACACAATTGAACTGTAGATCTGAGACAAACTTCGGTATTCGTTTAGATAACCTTATGGAATTCCATAAATTTTCAGAAGTTTCTTGATAAATTTATCGAATATATTTCTTTCAATTTTGTTTTTGCTGTTGTAAACTCGCATAGTTTTCGAGGCGCATTAATTTTCAGCTCTTATTGTGCCAATATTCACCATAAAATTAAATGCGCATATGATTTGGAGCTTGATTCGCTATGAAAAACCTCAATTTGTTTTATATATTTTGCTATCAAACATAATTTCCCGCAACACTTTTTTCTTAGCCATTATTTACGGTTGTATGAATCAGAAGAGCAGAGAATCGAACAAAGCAGAACAACAAAAACCAACCACGATATCGCCGTGAAGTTTGACAGCTGTGGCCATTCGATCCTATACTGGTTTTGATGGCGGCTAATAGGTTTTATGATGGTTTTCAAGTGGTCATAACATCTTTCACTAGAACATTTTCAAAATCTTTATGGTCTTGGAAAGGTTTTATTAATTTGTTTTCACAACCGTCTATAGAGTGGGCCACTTTGTACACATTTCGGCTTTAAAGATGCATAGAGGAGGTGTTGGTGGACAGAACAGTTTTGAATGTAGTTTCATCAACAAAGCCGGGAGGAGTGCTATACGGCTGGAATAGAACTGAAATTGTTACTTGGGCAGTGCTGTACAGCTGGCATATAACTAAAATGGTTATTTGAGATATGACACAAGGTTAAGATTTGCTGTCAAAATTCGGCTATAAGCGCTCCAGAGGATTTTTGTTGTGCAAACTTGTTCAAAAATAAATCTTCTAACTTGTAAAAATATTGAACAGGTAGGGCTACGGACAAAATGATGATATACATCATCAAAACAGAGTTCAGATCTTGATTTTGTGCATGATCTATAAGGAGGTTTAGAGTGCTTTGTTCGTAATTTTAGCTGTCAAAGCTACGAGAAAAATCTTAACACCGATGCAGTCATATAGTATTCTCAGAATATTTACGGTACTCCAAACTGTTTTTGAGATCGGGACTTGGTGTTTTGCGTGATCAACAAGGTGATTAACGAGGATACCATCGTACGTATGAGTTGGTTTAGCCGCATGGGACATCATTGCACAATTATAGTGATATAACATTATTCTCAGGTTATCTACGGCACTGCAAACTATTCTTGAGTTTAGATCTTGATGTTTTGCATGAATTTACGGGATTTATCATATATTATTCTTGATAATTCATGAAGTGAGTATTGTCAAACGTACTTTGCTCTCGAAATTTCTAAAAAGTGTTATTTTAAAAATCTATGCAGGTGCAATTATCAATCAAATGTCCTCTATCTGACTCTTCATTTTCAAATCAGAAATGATATTTTTTTTCCAAAACATCTGCAATTCAACACTGAAGGTGTCTTTTTTTGGTTATGTACAAAATCGAGATCTGAGCTTCAGGATAGTATGGAGTAACGTAGATATTCTGGCAACAATGAAATATGGTTATAACTGTGTTATGATGTTCCATGAAGTTTTACAACGCTTGTATGTGGTCGAGACACCCTAAGTATCCGTGATAATATTGTAGAATATTATGATCTGAGCTCAAGGATAGTTTGGAGTACTGCAGGTATTCAAGAAATTCTTTCACATATTTATTGCAGCATTATGATGTCCCGTGGGGCTACTTCAACTCATAAATACGGCGGAGGCATCGTAAATAGCCTCGTTGATCATGTAGAACATCGGTATTCATCGGTAAAGATCGGTATTCAAGGATAGTTTTGAGTACCTAAGGTATTTTAGAAATACTGTTATACGTCATAGTAAGTGTTAAAATGTTCCAAGGAGTTTTCACAACTAATAAGTACGGTCAAGACATCGTAGATCTCCTAATTGATCTTGTAGAACATCAACATCAAGCATTGTTTGGAAGGCCTAGAACAGCTTAGAAAAAACATATGTTAGCGAATTTTATCTATTCAATGGTGTTTATCACTAGTTGAAGCATGTGGACCATAAACTTTGTTAAAATACGGTATAGAATAAAGCCAAGAAACAATATCAATTTTCAGATAAAAAGTTATCTTGCAAAAAAAATAACTTTTAATGATTTACGTTATGGCCTCTGTTTAAAGCACACTATATAGTTAAATTTCATTGTTACTCATAAAGTAATTGAGCTACAAAAAATATTCAACTAGTTGTATGCTTGCAAAGATAAGTTTAATAAGGTGCTTGTTATTTTAAACCACGACAAACAAAACAACTAACTTTATTGAAACGAAAACTTTCGGAGATTATGGATGTAAGGTCGGCCTATAAGCACCAACTCTAGTAGCACACTTGTTGCAAAGCGGTAAAAGCTACTTCAATGTGACTCAATTAGGTCACAATGAAGTTGTTGCAACTAATTATGATGGTTTGGTGTTGCTTGGGAAATTGGGTCTATTCGTGGATTCAGCTTCGTCCCATTCGATAGTATGTTTTATTAAATGCAATGATAGTGTGATTTTTTTTCCTGATTTTCTGATTAACGGCAATGCCAGCTTTTTTTAACTATACCCAACACAATTTTTTCACATTTTTTTTTACAAAACGCCCAAGTAACAATTTTAGTTTTATTCCATATAAAACCGTATAGCACTCCTCCCGGCGTTGTTGATAAAATTACATTCAAAACTGTTTCGTGTAGCAACACCTTCTGCATACTTCTATAAAGCCGAAATTTGTACAAAGTGGTCCACTCTATAGATGGTTGTGAAAACAAGTTAATAAAACCTTTATAAGACCATACAAATTTAGAAAAGTTGCAGTGAAAGATGTTATGACCACTTGAGAACCTTATAAAACCTATTGGCTGTTATGTAAACCAGCATACGGCCAAATAGTCATAGCTGTAATTTTAGGGTGACTATTGGTACGATGAGAACTGAAAATTAATGTTCTTCGGAAATTAACAACAACAAAATTAAGACAAATATATAGCTTAATATGGTGATTGAAGAAATCACAGTTCTGCCAACAAGCCAATTTATTTTCGTCATGACTACAATAAAACTATTTGGTCATGTAGAAAGTTGGCACTCATCACCATGAGGCACCAAGAGTGAACAGTAATGTTTGCTAGAATGAAAGATATGAAGAGAAAGTGTTGATAGTTCCGATAGTTCCAAAGTATTGAAAATTAAACGAACGGCATGGATATAGTGGTACTCGAACCAAGGACTTTACTTTTGCCTAACATCCCACTGCGGGGTAGGTCAAGGCTCGGACGAATCCGCTACCTCAACAGGCAAATGTAAACGTGTTTGATTCGATTCATGTTCTACTGATAGCTTGTGATAGTTTCTAGCGGTAGTTTGTAAGCACTCCGTTTTGTTTTTGCATACATGGGAGAGGAACCCTCTCCTTTTGGATTTAGTTTTGTACACTATTTCTTGTTTTACTTAATTTCTTCGTCTCTACATACTTTGACTGAGAGATATCGGAGAGAAAGACTGTAAAGTGTTGTGATACTGGTCCCCACCAGTATAGGTTAAAGGGCTCCCCCATTATGGGATTTACATACTGCACGGAAACAAATCCGTTTCTGTTTTCATGAATAAAAAGTCATGAAACGAATTCTCATCTTATTTTCTGAATTCATGACTTTTAATCATGGTTTCATTATCGAAATGGCAGATGCAAGTCATGAACTTAGAAAGTCTTGTTTTGCCTCTAATCTAAAGTTGTGTAATGAGCTTCATTAGTCAAGCGTCTTTTCAAGAATAACTATAGCGTAGTAAGTACAACCACCAAGTACTTTTGTAGCTCCCTACATCAACTCTAGGTTCGAATCCAAACGGTGGATTTATTTTTTTGTATATATTCAGAGTCGATAAAGTAGATTTGCCAGATTCATGAACAGAGCTTTCGTTATTGAATTCAGCTCATGGTTTCGACCCGATTTATTAATGATTTCATTGCGGCGGGAAAACAGTTCATGACATCATGAAGATGGTTCATGGTGTACATTCATAACACGAAAACACAACATATTCATGGAATCATGACCTGTTTTGCTCGTTTAGAGGAACACGTGTTATGTCTGTATTCTCCGTACGTGGAGTAACGATTATGATTCGGTGGCAGATTCGTCCGTGCCTTTGCCTACCTCACAGTGGGATGTTAGGCAAAAGTAAAGTCCTTGATTCGAGTACTACTATTTACATGCTCTTCGCTCAATTATCAATACTTCTATTCAAACTTCAACCTACCGTACACTGACGCAACTTTCAACACTTCCCTTTCACATCTTGCATTCGAACGGGTGTTCAATAAAAAATGAGATGTTTTTCAATAAAATATTGTAAAAAGAAATTGTTTTTTTCAAGGAATTCAGTATTTTTTATTAAAAACCTAATGTTTATTCTACAAAAAAAACGTCAATGAATATTGGAGAAGAGGCCCTGGTCAGCCGCACGACGCAACTTAGTCGCGATGTTCTCACAAGAGCACGGGACGGCACTGACGTCCGTCTTCCGGATACAATTCCGGATCCTCGTGGTCAACTGCCTCATGCCCTTGGCCCGGCCAATTAAAAATCCTCAATGGATCCTCTTCCAGGGCAC
This sequence comes from Aedes japonicus, assembly GCA_034211315.2. Lineage (NCBI taxonomy): Eukaryota > Metazoa > Arthropoda > Insecta > Diptera > Culicidae > Aedes > Aedes japonicus. Next base: position 38,079 of record JASCZW010009734.1, read on the forward strand.
TGGAAGAGCCGAAAAAATCCTCAATGGAACGGCACTGGGGCAAGTTGGTCGGGTTACCTTCTTTCTGCTCAAGATACTCCAGCGTCTTCTTGGCGTAATGGGAAGACGCCTTGTCCGGCCAGAAGATGTACTTCTCATCCGCATGATGCATGCGCATGAAGAACCGCAGAGGAATTTCCTCAAGACATTCCTACTGGTAGACTTGTTGATTGATGGCCAAACCGCTCGGCTTGAACCACGGCTTTGATATCCCTCTGTCCCGATATTTTACTTCGGGGGGTGTGGCCGACTTGCCGCTGGAATAGTAGCTGTCATTTCCTGGAATGTGGGTCTTCGAGAGCGGAAAGTAACTTTCGTCGTCCGGCACGAACGACGTCCCGTGGTAGTTCTTCATCATCCATCGACATTGCGATTTCACGGTCGCTATCTGTTCGTCCGTGTACTTGGGGGATCGAGTCTTCTTCCGACAGATGATGTCCTCCATCTTGAGGGTTTGATGAATCAAGGTATGGGAGCAGTGATATTTCGGCCGGCGTCACGCAAACTCGTTCCGTCCTTGTTGTCGAACAGCTTTTCCGACGCTTCCTTCTTGATTTTCGTCATTATCTTCGCCGGACGGCCGCTACCGGCCTTCCGCTCCACGCTCAGGGATGCCAGGATCCGGTAGCCGGTTCTCACGGGCACGTTTTCGTCTTGAAAGCGGTCTACCGTAAACTTTTTTCCATGATGACAATGCGTTTCGTAAAACTGTTTCAACGCCATCTTCGATTGAACTGACAGCACCCGAGCGAAAAGAAACATTCCACCCATTTCTTGGGAGTCCAGAGATCAATTCTCTTGAAAATTTACGCTCTTTACTTCAATTACAGAAAGGCATTGAAATCATTCTCATTTTTTACTAAACACCCGTTAGCAAACATAACTGTTCACTCTTGGTGCCTCATGGTGATGAGCGAACTTCTTCTTCTACATTATAACCGGTACTTCTCATACGGAGAATACAGATAAGAAGTGTATCGAATATAAGCTATCCACATACATTTGCGTTGTACGCATGTATTTGTGATAGTTTTTTATGCTCTGAACACTGCATGCTGTGCGTTTGACTGTCAGCTTTTTTTTGTTTACTTGTTTGTGCGGTTCAAACTCTGCATTTTCAAAATGTCGCGTATTGAAAAGGAAGTGAAAAATTAAGGTTCTGGACACATGGCTAAGTGAGAAGGGTATTACTGTGCGAAGCGGTTTGGAATTCATCATGTGAGTGTTTTTTTTTTGTTGGGGCGTAGAATCACTGCGTCCACTGAGTTGATGTGAGTGTTAAAACCATCATTAATAAGTTTGGGGAACACTATTCTTTGGATGAGCTACCAGGAAGAGGCAGAAAACCCGGTTCTTCCAACCCGAAACTTGAGCAGAAAGTATTATCACTAATCATGAAGAACAAATCGATGTCAATACGTGATTTGGTCAAAAAAGCAGGAACGAGTGTCGGAATGATCCAGCGTATTAAGAGGCGAAACCACCTGAAGACCTACAAGAAGCAGAAAATCTCGAAACAAAGTGCAGAACAGAAGAAGCGAGCAGCAACAAGGGCCCGAAAATTGTATTCGCGTCTTTTGCAGCGTCCGAATGCATGCGTTTTGATGGACGATGAGACCTATGTAAAGGAGGACTCAAAAACCCTTCCAGGTCCACAATACTTTACTGCCGTCGTTGGGGAAGATGTGAGCGATGCGGACAGGTCGATTCAAATGGAGAAATTCGGTCGAAAGGTATGGCAAGCAATATGTTCCTGTGGTTTGAAGTCAACCATTTTTTACACTACCGGAACTATAAATGCGGAAATCTATCGATCTGAGTGTCTCCAGAAGAGATTGTTGCCTTTATATAAGAAGCATAGTACACCTCCACTGTTTTGGCCGGATTTAGCGTCGGCTCACTATGCCAAAACCACTCTCAATTGGCTTGCGGAAAAGGGTATAGATTTCGTTGAGAAAAATATCAATCCACCAAATTGCCCTCAGCTTCGACCCATCGAACGTTACTGGGCAATCGTGAAGAGGGTCTTCAAGAAGACTGGTAAGGCAGCTGGGAACATGCAGGAGTTCAAAAAAATTTGGGTTCAAGCGTCCAAAAAATGCGATGCAACACTTGTCCGGTACTTGATGAAGAGCATTCGATCCAAAGTTCGAAAATTCGTGAAGGAATAACTTAAATTTCATCCGGTCTTCATTATGTTCAAGTTTGACCTCGTACAATAAAGGATCAATTTTTTATATGAATAAAATATCGGTTTTCAACATAATTTGAAAGAAAGTTTGTGGATAGCTTATTTTCGATACACTTCTTATAACAATTAAAGCATGTATTTGGTCATGTTTTTTGCGTATTTAAGCCACATAGCTTTCCACAATGCCAATTTGCCGTTTAATGCATTTACTCAAAATGATTTAAAATACCTTTTCAACTGACAATAATAAGAAAATATGAATGAGTCCTAATCGGCATTTCCAATTTCTCATAAACCTG